>JAPXFY010000034.1:1525732-1540732 GCA_030674185.1 Monoplex corrugatus
CTCTGTCTTTAATAGAATATTTAGCCAAGGGATATATCCTAAAGAGTGGGCAAAAGCCATTATTATTCCTATTTACAAGAAAGGGGATCCTGAAATTGCGGACAACTATAGAGGTATCTCTCTATTAAGCATAATATCAACATGTTATACTTCAATATTGAACACGAGATTGTACACCTGGTTAGAAAATAATAATTTGATCTCAGAAAGTCAGCCAGGATTTCGTAATAAATATTCAACTATTGATCATATATTCACTTTGCATGCCATCATTCAGAAATGTCTTTGCAAGAAAGGCAGAAAATTATATGTTGCTTTTGTCGATTTTAAAAAAGCATTTGATTCTGTCAGACATGACAAACTTCTGCAATGTATTGTACACGTGGGAGCAAAAGGGAAATTTCTTGCTGCAATTATGGCTATGTACAAGTCACTATTTTCGTGTATCCGTGTGAACAACGATCTCTCAGAAATGTTTGAATGTCCGGTTGGTGTCAGACAGGGTTGTGTTCTGAGCCCAACATTATTTTCCGTATTCATCAATCAGTTAGCAAATCACATGGCCGACAAAGGCAAACATGGTATTCAGTTACTACCAGGTATTATGGAATTATTCATTTTACTTTTTGCAGATGATGTGGTGTTGTTTTCAACTACACCTAGTGGTTTACAGAATCAATTGGATGTTCTATATTCGTGCTGTAACAACATGAAATTGACTGTGAATATTGATAAAACAAAGATTATGGGTTTAGGAAAGGGGGTTTCCTGGGAAAGCAGGAGAAATGGTTCTTTGGTGGAAATAGATTGGAGGTGGTGAACAACTTTTGTTATTTAGGATTTAATTTTACAACAATGGTAAGTGTCAGAAAAGGCACTACACATTTAGCAACGAAAGGAAAGAAAGCAGTTGTACAGCTTAACATGGCTTTTCAGAAATACAAGGAAATGACAATGGGGATTTTCTTTAAAATATTTGATGCGAAGATACAGCCCATACTATTATATGCATCTGATGTCTGGGGATTAAACAGACTGCAGCACATTGAAAAGGTACATTTAATGGCATGCAAAAGATTTTTGGGTATACCTGTAAGGACACCAAACATGATGGTATATGCTGATCTGGGAAGATGCCCACTATATATAAATTCTAGTATTTCTTGCTTAAGATATTGGTTTAAACTGTTGCAAATGGATGTAGAAAGATTACCGCATAAAGCTTACTGTATGCTACTAGAACTAGACATAAATGGAAAGGATTGTTGGGTATCAGATGTAAGGAAAATCTTGTGCAAGACTGGATTTAACATCGTATGGATGCAGGCAGGAGTAGCAGATGTAAAAGCATTTTTAAACATCTTCAGACAAAGACTTGTTGACTTGTATATCCAAGGATGGACTGGAGCAATCAGAGATCGCGAGAGATACGGGAACTACAGATCTTTCAAAACAATTTTTGAAAAAGAAAAATATATTTCCAACATGGATACGTATTGTTTTAGAGTTGCTGTTATTCAGTTACGATTCAGTGTACTACCACTCAATAACAATACACATCGTTACAGTGAATGTGCTCACAAGAAAGCATGCCCATTTTGCAAGACACAAGTTGAAAACGAGCATCATTTTATATATGAATGCCCTGTATCCACAGACCTAAGAATGAAATTCCTAAAAGAATCAGTTAAAATACCACTCGGTACATTACTCCAAGCAGTAAGTTCACACCACAGATACAATGTGTCCAGGTTTGTTTTTCATGCCATTAATAGACAAAAGAAAATAATGAATCTAAATTAACAGAAAACATAAAATTTGAAAAATGTTTTACCAACTGTCAACAGTATCATTGTGCTAAATGGATCGTAACCATTCAATATTATATTATTAGAGTCAAGGGTTTGGATATTAACGTAAGTGTTATTGTATATGTCATCATGTTCATACCAGTTATTGAATACTCAAGGAGTGCTCTCAAGTCCTGAGACATGATTATAGAACTGTTCAATCATAGATTTAATGCGATCTCACTCCACCTCCCTCCCTGCTCATATTGTATGATTTATGGTGACTTTAGGAAGGTACATGACGAATGAGCTCAAATTCTGAGTCTTCCTACGATTAAAAGGTGACATAGGGTCCACGATTTGTTCATTTGGTTGATTAACTGTTAATTCATTTTGTGATTATTTTGACGAAAATCCGACATGTGAATGATCATTTGGTTGACAGATTGATTGTTTAATTGAATGCCATTATTTCATCGGGTGACTTATTACCAAACTGACCAGTTGTTTGCTGATTGGGTGAATGTTCGATTGTTGATTGATGGCTTGTTGATAAATGAACTATGTCAGTGAGTGATGGATATTGACTTGCGGAGTGCCGGGATTGTAAATTGTATGGATTTTGGCAGTAAATTGGATGATATTTTGATTTGTTGGATGATCGACTAACTGATGAATGATGGATTGATGGATTACTGATAGATGGGTTGATTGATTGGTTGGTTGGTTGATGGATTGATTGATTGATTGATTGATTAGATGATTGATTGATACACTCACTGGTTAATTAATTGATAGGTTAGATGCTTAATCAATTGATAGATTAGATTTCACAATGTGGATGAGTCTTTGGTTGATTGAGCTGGCTGGTGATTATCACTTTGCTAAGTACTCCATTGATAACTGATGGACGATTATCATTTGGATAAGTAAATTCATTGATTTCTATTTTACTAAGGAATTTATTGGTCATCGATTAATTGGTCGGACGATCGATACATAGGAGGCTTTGTTTGATTATTTACTAATTTAACCAAGTGATTTGGCTGAGAGTTAATGCCAGTGGCTCTCTTTGGTGATCAAACTGTTGATCAGATGATTTTTTTTTTGTCTATCTAAGTGATGTATAGTTGTTTGAACTAAAAGACGTAATGTAAATCATAATTCTAATATTACGATTAAATATCTGCGATGCAATACAAAACGTAGAGGTCTTTTGATTCTTTAACATAGTTGTGATTATTGTGCAGTGTATATTCTTTTTGTATATACGTGACCTGTTCTCACGAATGGGGTCACAACTTAATTTTGGGGGGTATAGAGATATTTATATCACCGGAAAGCAGAAAAAATGCTCTTTCCAATGATGTATAATTCAACTGTCAAACTGGAAAATCGAGCGAGTTACAGTAATTTAAAGGGAGTGGGTGATGGGACGGCCATTTTGAGAAAAGCAGAGTTAAAGAAGGACAACAAAATTCTCTGCTTTTTCCTTAGCAACCAGTATTCTATCTTCATCAAACTTAGTGAAGTGATAGATAAAGTGGTTCTGCACTACATACAAGCTATTTCGCAAGCTGATTCCAACGGTATGCGATATGCTGAGGCCCTGTACGGTTTCATGGCCTAAATTAAAGCTCAAACACACGCATTTTCTCGGAAAAAATCTGCACATTCTCGATGGGTTATCACTTTAAAATGTTATTCTAACACTCTTTCAGCCCAAATTTCACTTTAATCTTTGCCATAATTGATAGATTAATAGTCAGACAATGTGTAGGAACAAAAATCTCAAATCACCCAGATCGACCCTCACCACCTTTTCAGGCCCGTATCTCAGTTCACACGTTGCGACTTGTGACCCCGTTCGCAAGAACCAGTCACATATTTGTATACATGTACATGTATACGTATTGTACTGGAATATATATGTGTGTTAATATGAAATATGTGTGGAATTGTCAAGACCCGGATCCCTTCCCCATTTCATCCATGCGTTTGTATTGTGGCCTAAGGCCGATGTACAATAAACAGTTCTGAGTTCTGAGTTCTCTGTCTTTCTCTCTTTCTCTTTCTCTGTCACTGTCTCTCTCTCTCTCTCTCCTCTCACTCTCTCTCTGTCTCTCTGCTATCTCTCTGTCTGTCTCTCTGTCTCTCTCTCTGCCTCTCTGTCTTTGTCTCTCTGTCTGTTTCTCTGTCTGTCTCTCTGTCTCTCTCTCTGCCTCTCTGTCTCTCTCTCTGTCTGTCGTTCTGTCTGTCTGTCTGTCTGTCTCTCTCTCTCTCTCTCTCTCTCTCTCTCTCTCTCTCTTTCTCTCTGCCTCTCTGTCTCTGTCTCTGTCTGTATGTCTGTGTGTCTGTGTGTCTGTCTGTCCGTCTGTCTGTCTCTCTGTTTCTCTCTCTCTGTTTCTCTCTGCCTCCTTGTCTCTGTCTCTGTCTGTCTGTCTGTCTCTCTGTTTCTCTCTCTCTCTCTTTCTCTCTGCCTCTCTGTCTCTGTCTCTGTCTGTATGTCTCTGTGTGTGTGTGTCTGTCTGTCTGTCTCTCTGTTTCTCTCTCTCTCTCTTTCTCTCTGCCTCTCTGTCTCTGTCTCCGTCTGTCTGTCTGTCACTCTCTCTCTCTCTCTCTCTCTCTCTCTCTCTCTCTCTCTCTCTCTCTCTCTCTCTCTCTCTTTCTCGTGGTTCCCAGTAGCTCAGTTGGTTTGAGCGTCGGATTCACATGCTAATGGCTGTGGGTTCGAATCCTGGGTTGCGCTACATTAACACTGACCTTCTCACTGTCCCATCTTAACATTGTTGTTGTTTGGGTGGTGTCGGTATAGGATTGGATAGGTCCCTCTTCCCCCACTGCCCTGGGATGGTTATCCCCGTCGGCCATATCACCTGAGGTGGGTGTCGACGAAAAAAATGAACCAAATCAAATCTCTCCCTCTCTCTCTCTCTCTCCCTCTCTCTCTCTCTCTCTCTTTCTCTCTCTCTTTCTCTTTCTCTCTCTCTCTCTGCAGGAAGCTGGTGGATAGGGTGAGGGAATCAAAGGGTTAACTTTTTGCTTTGCTAGCATGGTTGACAATGCAGGATGCTGATGGGCAGGGTGAGGGAATCAAAGGGTTCAGTTTTTGCTTTGCTAGCATGGTTGACAATGCAGGATGCTGATGGACAGGGTGAGGGAATCAAAGGGTTCAGTTTTTGCTTTGCTAGCATGGTTGACAATGCATGATGCTGGTGGACAGGGTGAGAGAGTCAAAGGGTTAAGTTTTTGCCTTGCTAGCATGGTTGGCAATGTAAGATGCTGATGGACAGGGTTAGGGAATCAAAGGGTTAACTTTTTGCTTTGCTAGCATGGTCGATAATGCAGGATGCTGATGGACAGGGTGCGGGAGTCATAGGGTTACTTTGCCTCAAAGATACAACTTCAACAATATTTCCATACAGGAAGCAGATTATCTTTCAGTCGTCTCACCCTACACGCTAGTTTCAACTCTTTTTTAACAAGAACTACGGTACAGTAGCACAGAGATAAATAGTTTTCAAAACTCTTTTTAACAAACATTACGGTACAGTGGCAAGGAGAGAGAAATAGTTTCAACTCTTTTTAACAAACATTACGGAAAAGTGGCAAGGAGAGAGAAATAGTTTCAACTTTTTTTAACAAACATTGCGTTAGAGTGATAAGGAGAGAAATAGTTTTGACTCTTTTTAACGAACATTATGGTAGAGTAGCAATGAGAGAGAAATAGTTTCAACTCTTTTTTAACAAACATTATGGTAGAGTAGCAATGAGAGAGAAATAGTTTCAATTCTTTTTTAACAAACATTATGGTAGAGTAGCAATGAGAGAGAAATAGTTTCAACTCTTTTTTAACAAACATTATGGTAGAGTAGCAATGAGAGAGAAATAGTTTCAACTCTTTTTTAACAAACATTATGGTAGAGTAGCAATGAGAGAGAAATAGTTTCAACTCTTTTTTAACAAACATTATGGTAGAGTAGCAATGACAGAGAAATAGTTTCAACTCTTTTTAATAAACATTACGGATAAGTGGCAAGGAAAGAGAAATAGTTTGAACTCTTTTTAACGAACACTACGGTAGAGTTGCAAGGAGAGAAATATGAAGGTGGGGGGTGGGGGGGAGGAAGGTACGCAGCGTGTAAAGAACCATTCTGCATGCAGATCAGCAGGGATGGAATGATAATCATGCCAGGAACCTGTGGCCCTGTGGGAAATAGACAAGAACTGGAGTGCCGTTCACTGCACCAACGCTCACCGTTAACCAACCCCCAAATGACACGTGGACAAGTCAGTCTTTTACAGCAACCCTAAATATCCATCTTTCTCCCCTTGTTAAAAGGCCGTTAGTGTGTGGACGTAGTGTGTGGACAGACAGGCGACAGACAGGAAGAAAGACATTGAGACAGACAGAACACAGACAACAAGACAGACACACACAGACAGAAGAGACATAGCAAGACAGACAGAGAGACAGAACACAGACAACAAGACACAGAGACAGACAGAACACAGATAACAAGACAGACAGACAGACAGAACACAGACAACAAGACAGACACAGAGACAGACAGAACACAGACAACAAGACAGACACAGAGACAGACAGAACACAGACAACAAGACAGACACAGAGACAGAACACAGACAACAAGACAGACAGACAGACAGAACACAGACAACAAGACAGACACAGAGACAGACAGAACACAGACAACAAGACAGACACAGAGACAGAACACAGACAACAAGACAGACACAGAGGCAGAACACAGACAACAAGACAGACAGACAGACAGAACACAGACAACAAGACAGACACAGAGGCAGAACACAGACAACAAGACAGACAGACAGACAGAACACAGACAACAAGACAGACAGACAGAACATAGACAACAAGACAGACAGACAGACAGAACACAGACAACAAGACAGACAGACAGACAGAACACAGACAACAAGACACACACAGAGACAGAACACAGACAACAAGACAGACAGACAGACAGAACACAGACAACAAGACACACACACACACACAGACAAAACACAGACAACAAGACAGACACAGACAGACAGACAGAACACAGACAACAAGACAGACAGACAGACAGACAGAACACAGACAACAAGACAGACAGACAGACAGAACACAGACAACAAGACAGACAGACAGACAGAACACAGACACAAGACAGACAGACAGAACACAGACAACAAGACAGACAGACAGAACACAGACAACAAGACACACACACACACACACAGACAAAACACACACAACAAGACAGACAGACAGACAGAACACAGACAACAAGACACACACAGAGACAGAACACAGACAACAAGACAGACAGACAGACAGAACACAGACAACAAGACAGACAGACAGAACACAGACAACAAGACACACACACACACACAGACAAAACACACACAACAAGACAGACAGACAGAACACAGACAACAAGACAGACAGACAGACAGAACACAGACAACAAGACAGACAGACAGACAGAACACAGACAACAAGACAGACAGACAGACAGAACACAGACAACAAGACAGACAGACAGAACACAGACAACAAGACACACACACACACACAGACAAAACACAGACAACAAGACAGACAGACAGACAGAACACAGACAACAAGACAGACAGACAGACAGAACACAGACAACAAGACAGACAGAGAGACAGAACACAGACAACAAGACAGACAGAGAGACAGAACACAGACAACAAGACAGACAGAGAGACAGAACACAGACAACAAGACAGACAGACAGACAGAACACAGACAACAAGACAGACAGACAGAACACAGACAACAAGACACACACACACACAGACAAAACACAGACAACAAGACAGACAGACAGACAGAACACAGACAACAAGACAGACAGACAGACAGAACACAGACAACAAGACACACACAGAGACAGAACACAGACAACAAGACAGACAGAACACAGACAACAAGACACACACAGAGACAGACAGAACACAGACAACAAGACAAACAGACAGACAGAACACAGACAACAAGACAGACACAGACAGACAGACAGAACACAGACAACAAGACACACACAGAGACAGACAGAACACAGACAACAAGACACACACAGAGACAGACAGAACACAGACAAGAAGACAGACAGAGACAGACAGAACACAGACAACACGACAGAGACAGACAGACAGACAGAACACAGACAACAAGACAGACAGACAGACAGAACACAGACAACAAGACAGACAGACAGACAGAACACAGACAATAAGACACACACAGAGACAGAACACAGACAACAAGACAGACAGACAGACAGAACACAGACAACAAGACACACACACACACAGACAAAACACAGACAACAAGACAGACGGACAGACAGAACACAGACAACAAGACAGACAACAAGACAGACAGACAGACAGAACACAGACAACAAGACAGACAGACAGACAGAACACAGACAACAAGACAGACACAGAGACAGACAGAACACATACAAGACACACACAGAGACAGACAGAACACAGACAACAAGACAGACAGAGAGACAGAACACAGACAACAAGACAGACAGAGAGACAGAACACAGACAACAAGACAGACACAGACAGACAGACAGAACACAGACAACAAGACAGACAGTGAGACAGACAGAACACAGACAACAAGACAGACAGTGAGACAGACAGAACACAGACAACAAGACAGACACAGAGACAGAGAAGACACACAACAAGAAAGACACAGAGACAGAGAAGACAGACAACAAGACAGACATTGAGGCAGGCAGATACACACAATTTTAAACCCAAATACAACAAGTAAAGCTTGTTCTTGTTTACAAGAATATAATATGCAACTCATTTTTATGACTCAAACAATAATACTTTATTCACACGCGCACACACACGCACACATACACACACACGCGCGCGCGCGCGCACACACACACCCACACATACATACACACAGATACACACCACACACACACACACACACACACACACACACACACATACACACACAACACTGACACATACACGCACACATACACACATACACACACACAAATACACACACACACACACACATACACACACGCACACACTCACGCGCACACACACACACACACACACACAAATACACACACACATACACACACGCACACTCACACACTTGTTGATATGAAAAATATTTCTTTTGTATCACATGAGAACCTTCGTACCACTCAACAATTTCTAAAAGACGACATTCACCCCACCACCAGAGGAAGTAGCATCATTGCAGGAAATCTTGGAAGACACATTCGAGACCTCTTTTGGGAGACTCCAAGGAGAACATCAAGATCAAGATCATCACAGCTACACCCTTCCAGATTCTCCAGAGGACAGTACCACCCTTTTGACAACTACACACCATGGTGGCCGTATAATATGTTTTGAAATAACAGTATTACATATACAATACTTAATGTTCATGTCACAGGACTTTTTCCTCGTCATCTCTGACATTTCTTCTGCTGAAAATAAACAATAACTAGGTTTTAGTCCGACTATCAAGACTCGGTCAGACTATACACTCTGTACATTTGAAGACGTGTATGCCATTATTTTGATTTTTGGTTATTTGTTATCCCTTGGGTAGAAAGAAACTCTAGGGAGAGCTAGACAACAGAAGGTCTTCAGAGAAGTAACCCCCTTTAGACAAGTGTTTCGGCCCTGAATTCCTTACACTCTCGGGGGGCCGGGCCACATCCAGGTCATGACTCCTGGATGCCCTTCTGCTGTTGTCTTTTTTTTTTTTTTTTTTTTTTTTTTTTTTCCCACGCCGGGGATCGAACCTGGGCGATTCTGCGCTTCAGAACTGCGGTACGCGGTTTTACCAATGTGCTAACGGGGCACACATCATCTGTAGGGAATTTAATCCTTATGAAGTTCACTTTTTTGGTTCCTCCTTGCCCAGATCCAGCTTGAGCTCCTTTCTGCTGCCTCTGCCATCGCTTTAAGGGCTCTAGCCCTCTTCTTCCCAGAAATGGCGAGTTGTTTCATGAGATCATAAGCGGAGGTGCCCACAAACCCTCTTGCCCCGACCTCTATGGCGAAGATTTTGACCCGCAGACCTGCTTTCTTCAGGGTGCTGGCAAGACCGGCGTATTTTTCGGTCTTGTAGATATGTGCTTCTTCCATTCTGCTTTCGTATGGCACAGTGAGTTCTATCAGAATCACTTGTTTCGAGGAGTCAGAGTGGAGAGCGATGTCTGGTCTCATGCCTGTCTTGCTGATGACATCTGGGTAATTTCTCCACTCTGGGAGGTCTGCTGTACACTCCCAGTCGACTGCTCCATCCAGAAGACCCTTTGGCAATGTGCTGGTTGTCATAGCCCTTTCGGGCCAGACCTGTTTCCCTCCTGCTTTGTAGAACGTTGTCATAGCAATTGGTGCGTTTGGGGTCATGGTTTTTTCGCTAACCACATCTGTGATCACTTTCAGAACTTGGTTGTGCCTCCATGTATACCTTCCTTGGGCTAGCGCTACTTTGCAAGAGCTTAGGACATGTTCCACTGTTTGTTTCTTCTGACAGAGCGGACATGCTGGGTCGTCTGCTTTCCCCCATTTCACTAAGTTTGCATTCGAGGGGAGCAGGTCATATACAGATCTGAGGAGGAAGCTTATCCTTAGAGGAGCCATGTGCCACATATCGTTCCAGCTGAGACTTCTTTGGAGTGCACTGTCCCATGTTGTCCATTGCCCCTGCTGACCTTGCTGGACTGCCTTCTGCACTCTTTTGACATCTTCTTCTTCCTTCAACTCCTGTATGATCATGTCTCTTTTTTCCTTCCCTTTGGCTTTGGACCACCACTGCATTTTTGTTGCTCCCAGTCCCTGTCTGTTGGTTTGCGTGTGTCCAATTATTTCTTTGATGCTGAGGTTTCTCTTGGCATTGTTTACAGCCTCTTGGACTTTCCACTTTCTGCCCGTTCTCAGCTTTGGATGAACTGCTCTCACGATATTGTCCTCCGATTCCTCCAGCATGCTCAACAGTCTTGCTTTTCCAACTTTGTATTCCTCCACTATGGATTTCAGAGGTAGCTTCAGCATTGCTTGACGACAGTAGAATGCAGTAGAGTGTAATCTATTATCACCTGTATAAGTTATTCGTACGTTGGACTATGTAATTTTCTTTTTATTGATTTTGCTACAATTTTGTTTTCTTTACTTCGTAGTCTAAGTAATTACGTAATTTTCTTTCTGTCCAGTTCTCCTGGACACAGAAAATCAAAGTATTCATTATTATCGACCATAAATAACAGTTAATAGAAAGTTGGAGATTAACCAATATCAGCAATGCGACAACAATCCCAAGTCAAGTTTTTGCAATGGAATTGTAGATCCCTTTCCACCAATTCGGCTTACTTGGAGCATTTCCTAGCATCAAATAGGTGTGAAATTTTGATTCTACAGTCGATGAATGTTGTCGCTACCAAGCTTCCCAATTTCCCCAATTATTATTATCCTCCAGTCTATGAATGTGGGAATCACGGGAAGAAGGTATCCACCGCGATATATATACTCAAAGAGTTACAATACTGCTTACTTACTTTCCCAGTTTTGAAATCAAGCGAAGATTTGCATGCTTGTGTTGCCACTGTCCAATTAAGCAATTCTTTAAACATTAACGTTTTGTCAGTCTACCTACCAACAGGTCCAAATGATCACAACACAGAATGGCTGCGCACTATCCAAGATCAGCAGCGTGGTAAATGGCTAATAGGTGGAGACTTTAATTCCCACTCCCCATTTTGGGAAAAGAACTGTTCTACTGTTACGAGCAATCGTTTGGTAGAAAATATCGTTGATAGTTCGCTTTACCTTCTAAATGATGGTAGTGTCACTAGGATCCCTGATGTCTCCAAACACAGGGCGAGAGCCATCGATTTGTCTCTAATCTCACCAGAATTAGCACCATCCTGTACCTGGGAAACTCACAGAGACACTTTGGGAAGCGATCACCTACCTATCATCATAACCATAACTGACAAAAACATAAGGATGAAAGACAGCTCTCCTGAAATTATTCCAAAATATAATTACAAGCGTTCTGACTGGTCCTTATTTCGAACTGCTCTAGCTAATCAAGATTACAGACATTATGAAAGTGAAAATGTAGACATTATGTTTTCTAAATTCCAAGAGTCAATTTTAGCCGCTGCAGACCTATCGATTCCGAAACTCAAATCTTCTAGATCAAATAATCGATTGGGTAATGTTTGGTGGACAGAGGCATGTGAGAAAGCAGTTCAATATAAAAGGGAGAAATTCAAAATCTACATCAAAAGCCGGAAACCTGAGGATCATGTCGAAATGAAAAAAGCTAACATCCAATGTAACAAAATCATTGCTGAAGCAAAGAAAGATTATTGGGCATCATTCTGCACAAAAGAAATTTCAGATTTCAAAGATTTCCATAAAGTCTGGACGAAAATGAAACAAATGAAGGATGGAACCAACTTACCTAGGTGTCCGATAATGATTGAAACATGTAACACATTTCCTTCAGACATGGACAAAGCAGAAACTTTTGTGGATCTGTTCGCCAAAAACAGTAAAGTTGAAGGTTTATCTCCTGACTGCAAACATCACAGAGAAATGGAAGATTACAACCCAATCTACACTGATCCAGTACCACAGAATGATCTCTGGTTTAATTCTCCAATCACCTTAGAAGAGCTAAAAAACACAGTACTGTCTCTACACAACAAAAAGAGTTCGGTAGGTGTTGATGCAGTTTCGACTGAAATGATTAAACATCTCCCTGAAAACTACCTTATTTTCCTACACAAAATTTTGCAGAAATGCTGGGTTACTGGAACTGTGCCACAAATCTGGCAAAAGTCTATAGTTATACCAATCTTAAAAACAGGAAAATCGAAAACCGATAAAAACAGTTACAGACCTATTGCTTTAACATCCCACACAAGCAAACTAATGGAAAGATTGGTCTTAAACAGACTTTTACACTACTGTGATAAAAATAACGTTATTCCGGTAAACCAGGCAGGTTTTAGAAAAGGAAGATCCGCAGTTGAGCACCTAGTTAAACTTACAACTCAGATCAAACAACAGTTTGCTCGCAGAAAAAGTGTTTTAGCTACTTTCTTTGATGTGAAAAAAGCTTACGATCAAGTTTGGCATAAACGTTTATTGTTCAAGCTAAAATCTGTTGGTTAATCGGGCAATATGTTCAATTACATTAAATCTTTTTTTTAGCTAAAGGAACAATTCAGGCAAGAGTGGAAGCTAGTTATTCTTCTTCACGATGCCTCGACATGGGGATTCCACAAGGTTCAGTGATAGCACCTATTTTATTTAATATCCTTATACAGGATCTTCCTAAAGCTCTTTCAAATCGTGTTGTTTTAGTACAGTACGCTGATGATATATGCACTTGGATGAATATCACTTTAAAAAAGACAACTCCACAGAGAACGCGAAATTACATCAGGAAGTTGTATCAAATTGATCTTGATAATCTTGGAAACTATACGTTAGAAAATGGGCTGTCGTTGTCAGCAGAAAAAACTAACATGATGCTGTTTGATCCTGGTGGTAACTCAAATAACTTGCCTACTTTCAAATTGCTTGGTGAAGTGTTAAATTACAAACAGGTCGTAAAATTCCTGGGAGTTTACATCACGTCCAAATTTAGCTGGAATGTCCATTTTGATCATATTTTAACAAAAGCGCGAAAAACCTTAAATTTTCTAAAGATAATAAGCAAATTACCCTGGGGAATGGATACAAATGTACTGATTCATCTGTCAACAGCGCTGGTCAGGTCTAAATTATCCTACGCGCAAGAAGTTTTCTTCAATGCACCCAAATATTTATTAAAAAAGATTCAGAGCTTGGACTGCAAAAGTCTTAAAATTGCACTAGGTGTACCAACTCATGCTTCTACTCTGGTAATGTACAAAATTGCTGGAATTCTACCTCTAAACAACCATCGTGAGTTAGCTACAGCAAAGTTTGCAATTAGAACTACTTCACAAGTGGATAATTTTGTGAGCAAAGAAATTAAGATCAGGTCTGATACTGACTTTCCAAAACGAGCAAAAAACATTTCATCACAAATTACAGCCGCAACTTACATATCTGGCCTGATCAAACAGTCCAACATAACAATGGATGAAATAGCCGAGAAACCAACGATAACGCCTATCCCTACATGGGAAATGCTAAAGGCCACATTTGATCTCGATTATGCAAAAGTTAAAAAAGATGATAATGTCAACATTACGCTATCCACAGCTTGTGAACACATCGATGAAAAGTACAGTACCCACCTCCACATTTTTACCGATGGGTCAGTCTTAGCAAACCAGAGCGCTGGAGCAGCCTTTTATGTTCCAAAATTTAACATTAAAAAGTCTTTTTTCATTGGGGCAAATGTATCTATATATACAGCAGAATTGGTTGCTGTTGTTCAAGCGTTGCATTATTTAATAAGCCTTCGGCCTGTGTCATTCAAAGTAGTTCTCTTTGTTGATTCAAAATCTATATTATATGCCTTACAGTCTTTTGATACAGACACAAGACCTGACTTAATTATTGAGGCAAATCATCTAATACATTGTTTAAAGATAAATGGTTCGGAAATCAATTTATGCTGGGTGCCTTCTCATGTTGGTCTTCATGGCAACAACGTAGTTGACAGAGCAGCTAAATCCGGTGCCCTCCATTCTGAAAATTCCATAGAATTACATGTTAACACCTCGGTAAAAGAAGCTTACAACTCGCTAGAATTAGCATCATGGATTCGATTTCATGAACATTTAAATGAAAAATTTGTGTCTCAAAAAAGAATCAAACTTTCAGTTCAAAATATCTGTAAAAATTTGCAGTATTCCTCGTTATATCATTTGAGATTAATTGTTATGACATATTTTCGCATTCAACTGAACGCTTTGAAAACAAAATATTGTAACAACGTTTTATGTATTTGTGGCGAACAATTCACATTGTATCACTGTTTGTTTTACTGCAGAAAGCTTCGTTCCTTTTTACCAAAGACGTTTACACAAGGAAACTATCTTGAAACGCATTTTAAAGAAGTAGTATCGGATCAAGTTTTGTTAGTTAAAATTTCAGAATCATTGGTTCACAGTCCTGTTAATGC
>JAPXFY010000034.1:1545732-1548232 GCA_030674185.1 Monoplex corrugatus
CTTGTCAAAATGGCCTCGTTACTTGCCACTGATGCAATACATATGTAAATATTTGTTATAAGACATTCTTATCAAATTGGTTTCGCTATTTGCCTCTGATGCACAATGTCTAATCAGCTGTCTCACTCCAAGGTTCAGCTGAATGGCTAATGATTTAGTGAAGACAAATCATGTTACACACAACATAAAAATAAGCTGTAATAAAACGTGGAAAAGGTGCTTAGTCTGTTTCATTACTGATAAACATCCTTTATTTACAGATTTATTTTATTCCGTAGGCGTCTTAGAAAAGCAACAAATACAGATTAACCAGCATACTGTCATCAGCATTCAAGAAGATGAAAAGCATTCTTACCAACAAATGCCTATCAATTAACATCAGGAAGAGAGTTTTTGAATGTTGTAAAGAACCGATAATGTTATACGGTTGTGAGGCGTGGACAGTCAACAAACAAAGCCAGAACAAGATTGAGGCAGCCGAGATGTGGTTTCTAAGAAGAATGTTGAGAGTTCCATGGGCAGCAAAGAAAACAAACGAGACAGTCTTGATGGAGGCAGACACAAGAAGATCATTCATAAGGAAGATTAGGAAAAGACAGGCAACATTTATAGGCCATTTTATGAGGAAAGGGGAATTAGGGCACCTGGTCACAACAGTAAAGCTGGAGGGAAAGAGAACACCAGGAAGACCCAGGGAGAAAATATTGGACGGACTTGCAGGGTGGCTGAGAACAGAGAGGGTGGGAGATATGCTTGCAGCAACAAGGGATAGATACATATGGAGGGCAATGATCGCCAACGCCATGCGGCAGGATACATGATGATGATGACTGTCATCGTTGATATATCGCTGTAATTTCAATTCTGTTAATTTTTGTTTTGTTTTGTTTTGTTTTGTATTAGGATTTTCTTTCTACATCTTCGTTACGATTGTGTTTTATTCTGTTCTATCAAAGAAATAAGAGGGAAGCAGGGAGAGTTTTTATAATATCAACCAAAGGACATAACTCTTGAGAGTCACGTAGGAATTATCTCCCATGTTGTGAACTTCTCAAATCTAACACAGTTTGCGCTACCCATTCAGCTAGCATAGAGGCAGACACAAAGTACAAAAACGGCAAGCTCAGAACACTCCTCAAAAAAGGCAGCGCCCAAGCCTACCTTTATACTCTGCAACTACCCTACACACAACTATCGTTGATTCATCTGTATATCTGTTCACCAGCTGTATTTAGAGTTTCAGTTTCAGTTTCTCAAGATGACGTCCCCGGACTCGGAATGAATTCCATATGCACTAACGTCACAGGTGCCATGTGATGGGGGAGATCCAGAATGATCACGGCATAAGCCTCAAGCCTGCACATAAACCTACGAGCTGGCCAGGTCCTGAGATCCTACCTAGATAGTTCTATTACTCTAAGGTCGTAGGGGAGTGAGGTGGCAGAGACCTCAGCTTTTCACGGGGCCAGCACCACGAGGGCGGCGCCCATCCCCCCCCCCCCTCGCTTCAAATTCATATGCATAGTCAGTTTTTTTTACCAAGACTTCTTCTTCTGTTGTGTGGCCACAATCAACAGTTTGATTATTTTGCCACAGGGTAGAACAGGGGGTTCACGAACTGGCTGCCTGACTTTACAAAAAAAAAAAAAAAAAAAAAAAGCTCCTCACATTCACACACTAGAAATGCAAAAAGGCTAATATTGGTTTTTGAAGGGTGGGACCTAGTAAATCAACCTATCCCTTATTTTTTTTATACCAAGGCAGTGGGCAAATGCCCCGCTCTTCACGATTTTCAGCTGCTGTGGGATCTTATGCATGCGCAGCCAGACGGCACACGGGTCCGACTCGTTTTTCGTCCCCTTCCAAAGGACTGGACGTTCAGTTCGATTTTCCGGTCAAACTGAGGAGAAAAGTCGAGGTCTCTACGGGGAGCGAACCCTGGAACCTCGAGTTTAGTCATTGGCAGGCAAACGTCCTAACCATTCTGCCACCCTTCCCCCTTATATTTAGATACAATCATATACATTACAATGACTACATGCATATTATACAGTAAATATCCTAAAAGAGGATTAAATTACCTTTCTAACCATACCCTACATGTTGATGTTAGTCATTTGGGGCACCTGTGAAAATTAATTCAAAATGGCCTAAAAATGCACGTTTCCAAGGAAAGTAGTCAGTGGCAGCTGGCACGTCTGCAGGGAAGTAGGTCAAATAGCCAGCTGACGATGCCAAAGGGTTAATTGATTATACATTCATTGATTATACATTCTGTATATTTCAAAATAATTGTAAATATTTTATTCCATTTACTTTACTTTTTTTCTACTTTTTCCATCCTCTTGTGGCCTTAAGTGCTGAGGGGAGATTCAGTTTTTCGGACGTACGTTAGATGGGTTGCGTCTGCCATAGTTAGGTTGATTCTTTCTGTTGTTTCTTTTAAACCTTAGCTTCACCTAGTTGATAGATGGCTGAGCATTTGGGCATTTTCTGTCAT
>JAPXFY010000034.1:1583232-1588232 GCA_030674185.1 Monoplex corrugatus
TGAGGGTGTTGCTCAAATCTTCTGACCAGCACCACAGGTGTCTGTATCTCTCAGGCCTGGTTGACGCCAGGATATATCATGACAGTAAGCGTAGAGTACAGCCCTGTCACGCAGTCTCAATCCTAGATGGAACTACATAGCATCATGATTATCATCCTCATCGTCATCATCATCATCGTACTGTAAAAAATGTTCCAGCTTCTGTGACCATTAAGGTGGTGTAGAAAATGGGAGCGAAAAAAAAAAGGTGAACACAAAGGTAACCTCCCTCAGTGCAATGATAAAAAAAAAACATAAAAATTACGACAGATTCTGATAAATGTGTCTCACTGTTTTTTTCTTTCTTTTGTTGTTGTTTAAAGCCCAGCCGACTGCGCAGAGCCATATCAGGGCTATAACCGCTTCAAAACACACAAAACTTCAACAGGAAAAAAAAAAAAAAAAAGAAAAGAAAATTAAGTACACATATCAATGCATTCGCGCACATAATCTAAGGACATGCCCCCGGCGTAGGACCACTCCGTCCGATTTATCGCACAGGGGAGATTTAAAAAACACACCTGAATACAAATATAAGCATACATAAGGACACCAAAACATATTAAAAAAAAACAGGCATAAATTACCTAAAATTGCTTCCGCATATCTCACCTCCTTAGAGCCCAAAATGCACTTAATACATGTACCCAATTATCAATCCCGAGAAAAAGTACGTAAGACTTTATCGAAAAAAATACAGATGAATGGACCATTAAGGCAGAAAATAAGTAGCAATGACAGAAAGCAAAGGAACAAGGCAGAAACAAAGAGAGTGACAGAAAAGAGGAAATTTCTAGCACAGAATTTCAGAAGGTGGGGATACTATTTATACTGAAAAAGACCCCGGCAACCCAACGGGGGAGTCACAGATAGTCCTTGCTGTTTGACACATACATACTACGCATACAAACATAAAAAATCGGAATGCTTTCATTAAAACTCAAGAAATGAAATTAAAGAATGGATACATTTAAGAACGTAAAAAAACAAGGACAGAAGAGAAACGAAACAAAGAAAAAAAGTATTAAAAGAAACCAACAAATGGGGAAGTGGTTATTAATGACACAATGGCCATCTGTATAACACGGTATGTGTGTAGAATGGCTTTTAAGTGGAATAATTATTCCAGTTTTTTCAAAGAATTATGTCACAAACTTTTTTGTTTAAAGGTTGCCGGTGATGTGTATGGTTTTATGTTAGTAAGTCAAGTATTCAGTCAACACGAAAAGTCAGAACAAGATTGAGGCAAATGACACGTGGTTTCTAAGAACAATGTTGAGATTTCCATGGACAGCAAAGAAAACAAACGAGACAGTCACCAGAAGAACAAGAAAACCAATATAAGCGCGTATCCAACAAAACAAAACAAAACAAGCTCTTGTTCTTCTGGTTCCTGTTTGCTTGGGCGCGGGCAGTCACACTTGTTTTGAAACGAGACAGTCTTAAACGAGGCAGACACAAGAAGATCATTTATAAAGAAGATTAGGAAAAGACAAGCAACATTTATAGGACATTTTATATGGCAAGACTAAATTAGACCCCCTGGTCACACAAAGCTGGAAGGGAAAAAGACCACCAGGTAGACCCAGGGAGAAAATACTGGACGAACTTCCAGTATGGCTGAGGACAGAGAGGGTGGGAGATGTACTTGCAGCAACAAGGGATAGACTCGTATGGAGGGCCATGATCGCCAACGCCATGCAGCAGGCACATGATAATGATGATGATGATGATGATGATGATGATGATGATGATGATAATGATAATGATGATGAGGTAAAGTATCGAAAAGACATGCTCCAGAGAAGGCGTTGCTTGCTTGTGTGTCTCTGAAGATTTAAAAAAAAAAATTTGTAGTGTCTTTGAATCGAGTCAAAAGCTCTGCTATGTATTTGGGGCAGATCTGCACATTTGTACGCTTTTGTTTATATTTGTTTTGTGAGTGATAATATATCCACTATTTGAATTTCTGGTGCCCAGTTCTGGAGCTCATAGTTACTACAAGTTTTCCATCCCTTCTATACAAAGATTTAGTTTAGAACTTTGCTGCAACCAATTAAAATTGATAATGCATAGTTCATACAAGGTTTGATAGAAGCATTGTGAAACAACAACAATAATGAAAAAAATAATTAGCATAACACTATTACTAATAATTATAATAATAATAAATATTTACACGGCTCCAAATCTTAAGAATTCAAATCAAAGCGCACTCACTCACCAGGCATACGCATACAATCGACAAAAACCACCTTACAACATTTAATACACAGACTGAGGGAAAGAAGTGGTTGTAGAATTCATTGTTGGAGAAAGAGGTGTGCTTTTAAACAGTTGTTATACTTTAGTGTTTGCTTTAGTATAAAGAAAAGTACTTAGACTTGTACTAGAGTTATCAACATTGGCTTCCACTGCAATTATTTCCACCTATATGTACACAGTCTTCAGTAATTATCTCTATGTGTGCGCCATCTAAAGATAATTGAAGATATCGTTTTGATAGCTAATTTTAATATATCGTTTCGATAGCTAATTTGAAGATATCGTTTTGATAGCTAATTTGAAGATATTGTTTGGATAGCTAATTTGAAGATATTGTTTGGATAGCTAATTTGAAGATATCGTTTTGACAGGTAATTTGAAGATATTGTTTTGATAGGTAATTTGAAACTAGTGTTTGGATAGCTAATTTGATGATATCGTTTAATTTGAAGATATTGTTTGGATAGCTAATTTGAAAATATGTTTGGATAGCTAATTTGATGATATCGTTTAATTTGAAGATAATGTTTGGATAGCTAATTTGATGATATCGTTTAATTTGAAGATAATGTTTGGATAGCTAATTTAAAGTTATCGTTTTGATAGCTAATTTGAAGATATCTTTTTGATAGGTCAATGCTTTGGGCGACTTGTTATTAACACTAATTTTTCTTTCTTTTTAGGACTGATCTTTATATGATTTGTATTACACCACCCTTATGCTTGGTTTATATATATAGTTGTAACGTTTCTTGAATTTCAGGAATGCTTTTAGCCTGATGTGTGTACAGAGTTGTACCATCAACCAAGTACCATAAGACATTCAATAGAATTGGCTTTACAGTGTGAGGGTAGGTCACAGTAGGTCACAGTTGTAGAGACGTACTAAAAGTGGACATAAAATCGATCCAAACGACACCCGTTCTTCAGAAAGAAGTAACCATGGGCAGATACGGGCTGCATTCTTTTGTTAAGGTATGACTGGAAAAAATAAAGGATATGGGAATTATTCAGATGACATTAAGTTTGAAGAAGGGTGTCAAGTTTTCGAGATCAAATCAGTTATTGAAATTTACGAAAAGAATTCCTGATGAATGTCTTTCATATATAGTTGATATGCATGAGTATCATATTAGAAAGTACACTGTTGCATGGATGATGTAATTACTTCTTGAAATTTAGGAAAAGAATTCCTGATGAATGTCTTTCATATATAGTTCATATGCATGAGTCTGTCATATTAGAAAGTACATTGTTGCATGGATGATGCTGAGGGAATTTAAATAGGAGAAAAAGTGAATGATCTTCAATGAATTCCATCACATACTTATGAACATGCCTTTAAAGTGGTATAGAGACCACAGATTGTGATATTAGCCTGAAACTGCGAAGAATAGTTTTGTCCCTTGTCTTTAGTAAAGGGACCAATTTTGCATTCGACGAATTCTGTTAAAAACATTTGATCAAAGTGTAGTGTCGAGACTATAGTAAGGGTAAAGGTGCTGACAGCTATGAGAGCTGGTGGCAGGGCGGGCTGCCTGAAAGACAGAAGACCAAAGTGGGGTGAGAGAGGGGTCTTCCATTCTCTCTTGGTCCAGAGACTGGGCTGGACCTGGTTGGTGCGTGTTGTGTGGCTATGTCCTGGGGTTTGTCATCTTCCCACCTTGCCATTCAGTTTGTAAACAAATTAACTGATTACTGAGTCCAAATGGGTCATGCAACGCATGGACAGCCCCCTTTTGCTTGAAGAAATGACTGTCGATTGGCGTCGGGAGCTTGGGAGGTGAGTGTCCATAGAGTAGCCAGACATTGGTGCTCCAGGTCCCATTCACACCCTCGTGGTGTTTCTTGTTAACTGTTATCCATTTCTTACCCACTGGACGAGGTGGCAGGGAAGTTTTTAGTCCGTTTTTATTATCCATTGTTTGGTGTCTGTGATCTGTCTGTGACCGTGCGTTCGCGCTTGACAAAGGCCGGTTGGCCGAAAATTTGCGCTTGTTTTGTTTTGTTTTGATGGATACGCGCTTACATTGGTTTTCTTGTTCTTCTGGTTCCTGTTTGCTTGGGCGCGGGCAGTCATACTTGTTTTGGATCTTGTTAACTTGTCTGTTGTCCTTAGTAGAGGGATCAATGTTGCTTTCTGTGTTGGAAATATCTGATCAATACATAAATGTATATGTTAGGATTTAAACGATGTGAGGCATGGATAGTTTTAAAATTTGACTGCATATTTCATCAAGGCCAGATGACTTTTTTTTTTAAATTGAAAATTGGAAATAAATTTCTAACCTCAGAAACTGTGATAAAAGGAATCATATGCTGTATTCTTCTTTTGACAGAAATTCATGAACCAAAAAAAGAAAAAAAAACAAAACAGGAATATAGAATCAGAACGCGTATTTAATACAACCAGACAAGACAGGCACAAATGTTCTGCCAACTGGCTTTTGTCAAGCGTAAGATCACAAACAAATAAACACTAAATTCAAAAATTAGGAGAAAAAAGATTAAAACTTTCCTGCTGCTTCGTCCAGCGGGAGAAAAAGACAAAGATGAAATCGATGAGTGGTTCACTGCACACATAATGTGCTTTGTACATCTTTAACCCTTTTCCTACCAAGAAAATAGGTCACTGTACTAACTATTGACCAAGTAATGTTAAGAGAGAGACTTCAGAAACACTCAAATCACGCCTG
>JAPXFY010000034.1:1600732-1608232 GCA_030674185.1 Monoplex corrugatus
CAACCTCTGCTGCCATGGTTTCTTTTGTGTGCGTTTAATGTATACTACACACGGGAGTAGGGTCTGTCATTTCTTCTGGAAGGCTGGCACCAGAGTACCACTTACGATGTTTGATCTTGCTTGCTGCTGTTGTGAATATATAAAAAGATCTTCAGGCTAATGTGAAATCTTAAGAACTCCAGCATCTCGTGAAAGAATTGGTGTCGATCTTGTTTAATTAATATATATTTTACGTTCAAATATTAATTAGCATAATAGCATATCAGGCATCAAACGAATCAATCAAATTTGAATATTGTCTCTTTGGCATATTTATCACAGTTTGTACGGTACTAATACTGATCGAATTCAAGTCATCGTTCAAATCGGCTCTCAACGTGAACGTTCTCGCTTGCCCTTGTCGTAGGTGGAATCCGTTGTCGTCGAAGTCGATCAGGAGCTTGCCGAGTGGCGACTGTGACCTATTTTGCATCCGGAGGACGTGGCTAATGAGTCGAAGTCTCCGTTTGCGTAGTGTGACGCTGAGATGAGAGACCTTCGACCGGTTGTAGAGCTCGTCTTGTTGAATTAACTTGACTCCATTACACTGACCAGCACAGGATTCTGAGCGATATCTTTCCAATGGGAATCAACTTATTCCTGATCCATTGTTTCTTTGACGTTTTTGTCTTTGAAATAATGAATAGTGAGGAACGTTGCCAGAAAATAAATGTGAAGATATAAGAACTGGTTTACGGCGTAGACAAAGAACAAAACCTTGCGATGCACCTGTGTTCAAACATCACGGGACCCCACAAAGAGCTGATTTCAGCCACATAACTGTCAGTTTCAGTTTCACAAGATGACGTTTCCGCGCTCGGAACGAATTCCATATGCACTAACGTCACAGGCGCCATATGTATGGTGATCATGGCACAAGCCTTAAACCTGCACATAAAGCCATGAGCTGGCCATGTCCTGAGACCCTACGTAGACTATGTTTGACTTAGTCTATATTTTATACTGGTATTTCGTCAGCCTACCACTGTAATAATCCCGGCCACATGTAAATGACATGTGCATCTGTATCTTACCTTAAAAAAGGAAGATATTTCACGTAAATAAACAAATAAATAAAGGTCTGAATCACAACACAACTAGTTATCTTGTATAAACTCGTATCACATGACAACCCCCCCCCCCCCCCTTCCAAGTCAATGCCCAAATGCTCAGCTGTCTATCAACTAGCTGAAGACAACATTTTCTTAATCATAGATAGGTATATAGGTAAATAAGTGAGTGAATAAGTAAGTAAGTGAATAAGAAATAAGTAAGTAGGTGAATAAATAAATACAAAATAAAGGAGTATGTAGATAAATAAACAGGTCAGAGATGAAAATAACTAACAACAGTAAATACATGCATATACCCACATGCGCGCACACAGACATACACACATACGTTCTTACATACACACCCATAGCAACACAGCATGATGGCCGACAACAACAGCAACAACAACAACAACAGCAACAACAACACCAGGAAAGAGGAAACATCCAAGTATAAATATCATGACAAACTTACAGACACATCTGGATAACAATCGACAAACAGCCCACAAACACACACACAGACGGTTTGGCAAACTTGATGTCAACGGAAACAAAACACATCATAGTCAACATCATCATCATTATCATCATCATTCATCATCATCATCATCATCATCATCATCATCATCATCATCATCATCATGTGCCCTGTCGCATAGCGTTGGTGATCATGGCCCTCCATATGTATCTATCCCTTGTTGCCTCAAGCACATCTTCCACCTTCTCTGTCCTCAGCCACCCTGCAAATCCGTCCAATATTTTCTCTCTGGATATACCTGGTGTTTGTTCTCTTTCCCTCCAGCTTTCCTGTTGTGACCAGGTGCTCTAATTACCTCTTCCTCATAAAATGGCCTATAAATGTTGCCTGTCTTTTCCTAATCTTCCTTATGAAGGATCTTGTTGTGTCTGCCTCCATCAAGACTGTCTCGTTTGTTTTCTTTGTTGTCCATGGAACTCTCAACATTCTTCTCAGAAATCACGAAAGTATATCAAGCGTTGTTCAGATATATGGCATGATCATTTCTATCAAACGCTGCAGGGAGATCTAATAATAAACATAATAGGAGGGGAAAAAAAGGGGGGGGGGAGAGGGCAAAGCGTTCACTCAAATTATGGCAGCAGATCCTACCAAGTACCTTGCCTCAAAATGACCCCACTTTCCCCCTGACTCGAATGGTGACCTCCCGGACAAATAATTTGTCACGGTGGGACGTCCTCAAATTGGTTATGCCGTGTTGGACGAAAAGGAAGGATAGAGCATGATCTGCCACTTCATCCATTATCTTCAAATTGAGTACTTAGCTTTGCTCAATTTTACTATTAACATTTAACGGACCTGTCGCCGTGGTGTAGTGGTTAACGCAAAGGACTACCGACTGGAAGATTGTGGGTTCGAATCCCCATCAGTCCCTTTCAAAAATCATTGTGGGATTTTTCGGCTCCAACCATCTCCTACCCAGAGCTTGGCGTGCTATGGACTCATTGAGAAGACTGGAACCACACAGTCGAGTCTCATCCACTTCACGCATGCGTCATTGAGGGTGTTGCTCAAATTTTCTGATCAGCGCTGCAGGTGTCTATCTCTCGGACCTGGTCGATGCTAGAAGACAGAAGCTATCCTCATTGGCACCCGTCAGAAACTTTCTCAGCTGCCTCCTCTTTCTCTCCCATTATGTAACACATCAGTCCCAATTTCTGATTCAGCTAAAAACCTTGGTGTCTGCCTTGACTCTACCCTCTCCATGAACAACTTTGTTTCTCAAACTGCCAGATCTTGCTACTATCACCTCCATCGTATAAGCCTGATCAGGAAGTATCTCTCTGTCGAAACAACTGCAAAACTCGTTCTCTCCTTCATAATGTCTCGCATTGACTATTGCAATTCACTCCTGTCTGGTCTTCCTGCCTCCACCATTCACATCCTACAGCGCATTCAAAACAATGCTGTACGCCTTGTACTCAAGAAGAAAAAAGCTGACCACATATCTCCTCTCCTGGCACAACTTCACTGGCTCCCTGTATCAAAGCGCATACAGTACAAACTAGACACCATGTGCTACAAAAGCCTCAATAACGCAGCCCCCGATTACTTGTCAAGCCTACTTGAGATCTATGTTCCCTCACGTACCCTCCGCTCTGCCTCCGATCCTCTGACTTTTCGCTTTCCACACACTAAGCTCAAATACCTATGGTCCACGAGCCTTCTCTGTTTCTGGTCCACTCTCCTGGAACAAACTTCCTCTCTCAGTCCGTCAGCAACGTACTTTTGTCTCCTTCAAGTCCTCTCTCAAAACTCACCTTTTCTCCTCTGCATAAAATCCTGACCTCACTCAATCCCCTCTGCAGCCTGTATCCGCTCGGAGGGGAATCACATTGCAATATATAATTGTATATAATATGCTCTCTACAATTTTCCATTACTTTTCTTCTTTTTCCCCATTTATAACCATGTGCGCGCGCGCGCGCGTGTGTGTGTGTGTGTGTTATTTCTTTTAATGTCTATTCACATAGATGCTTTTAGACGAAAAAACAACAATAAACAAACAAAAAAACAGAGGACAAATAAATTCATAAATAAACAAATACATAAACACATAAGATAAGATAAAGAGATTTCTATGGGGTGGAAGAATCTATGTAATCATAAAGGCATTGTATCACATAAATTAACATCAGACAATATAACGAAGAAGAGAAAAGCAATCAAAACATTAGAAGGCTTCATCAGTTTCTTCAGGTGTGTATGTATGCGTGCGTGTGTGTACAACACATAGCTATCCCATGAACATTGTACAACAGACAGTCATTCCACGAATATGGATACAACACATAATTATCCCTGAACGTTGTTAGAACAGATAATTATCCCATGAACATTGTTACGACAGATAGATATCCCATGAATACGAATACAACACATAATTGTCTATAAACACTGTCACAACAGATAGTTTTCTCTGAATAATGTTAGAACAGTTATCTCTGAATATTGTTAGAACAGTTATCTCTGAATATTGTTACAACAGTTATCTCTGAATATTGTTACAACAGGCAGTTATCTCTTAAACTTACCGGTATGATTCACACCAACGTGGTCTTGGTCAGATAAACTGAAGACGCCATGGCTTGTGACATTCAGTACGACAGTAAAGGACGCAGATGTGATCTTTGTTCAAATGGCTTCCCAATGCCTGTTCTAATTACTTCCGAAGGCTTGTTCAAATAACTTCCCTGTTCAAATAACTTCCCTGTTCAAATAACTTCCCTGTTCAAATAACTTCCCGTTCTAATAACTTCCCTGTTCAAATAACTTCCCTATTCAAATTGCTTCCCTGTTCAAATACTTCCCTGTTCAAATACTTCCCTGTTCAAATAACTTCCCTGTTCAAATAACTTCCCTGTTCAAATACTTCCCTGTTCAAATACTTCACTGTTCAAATAACTTCCCTGTTCAAATAACTTCCTACGGCTTGTTCAAATTACTTCCCATGGCTTGTTTAAATTACTTCCCATGGCTTGTATAAATTACTTCCCATGGCTTGTATAAATTACTTCCCATGGCTTGTATAAATTACTTCCCATGGCTTGTTTAAATTACTTCCCATGACTTGTTTACATTACTTCCCATGGCTTGTATAAATTACTTCCCATGGCTTGTATAAATTACTTCCCATGGCTTGTTTACATTACTTCCCATGGCTTGTTTACATTACTTCCCATGGCTTGTATAAATTACTTCCCATGGCTTGTATAAATTACTTCCCATGGCTTGTTTACATTACTTCCCGTGGCTTGTATAAATTACTTCCCATGGCTTGTTTACATTACTTCCCATGGCTTGTTTACATTACTTCCCATGACTTGTTTACATTACTTCACATGACTTGTTTACACTACTTCCATGGCTTGTTTGCATTACTTCCCACGTCATGTTTAAATTACTTCAAATGGCTTGTTTACATTACTTCCCATGGCTTGTTTACATTACTTCCCACGTCTTGTTTACATTACTTCCCACGTCTTGTTTACATTACTTCCCACGTCTTGTTTACATTACTTCCCACGTCTTGTTTACATTACTTCCCACGTCTTGTTTACATTACTTCCCACGACTTGTTACATTACTTCCCACAACTTGTTTACATTACTTCCCATGGCTTGTTTACATTACTTCCCATGGCTTGTTTACATTACTTTCCAAGGCTTGTTCACATTACTTCCCACGACTTGTTTACATTACTTCCCACGACTTGTTTACATTACTTCCCATGGCTTGTTTACATTACTTCCCATGGCTTGTTTACATTACTTCCCACAGCTTGTTTACATTACTTCCCACGTCTTGTTTACATTACTTTCCATGGCTTGTTTACATTACTTCCCACGTCTTGTTTACATTACTTCCCAGCTTGTTTACATTACTTCCACAGCTTGTTTACATTACTTCCCACGTCTTGTTTACATTGCTTCACATGGCTTGTTTACATTACTTCCCACAGCTTGTTTACATTGCTTCACATGGCTTGTTTACATTACTTCCATGGCTTGTTTACATTACTTCACACAGTTGTTTACACTACTTCCACAGCTTGTTTACATTACTTCCACGTCTTGTTTACATTACTTCCCACGTCTTGTTTACATTACTTCACACAGCTTGTTTACATTACTTCCCACGTCTTGTTTACATTACTTCCCATGGCTTGTTTACATTACTTCCAACGTCTTGTTTACATTACTTCCCACGTCTTGTTTACATTACTTCCCAGTCTTGTTTACATTACTTCCCACGTCTTGTTTACATTACTTCACGCGACTTGTTTACATTACTTCCCACGCTTGTTTACATTACTTCCAGTCTTGTTTACATTACTTCCACGTCTTGTTTACATTACTTCCCATGGCTTTTTTACATTACTTCCCATGGCTTGTTTACATTACTTCCCATGGCTTGTTTACATTACTTCCCACGTCTTGTTTACATTACTTCCCATGGCTTATTTACATTACTTCCCATGGCTTGTTTACATTACTTCCCATGGCTTGTTTACAAACTTCCCACAGCTTGTTTACATTACTTCCCATGGCTTGTTTACATTACTTCCCACATCTTGTTTACATTACTTCCCACAGCTTGTTTACATTACTTCCCACGTCTTGTTTACATTACTTCCCACAGCTTGTTTACATTACTTCCCATGGCTTGTTTACATTACTTCCCACAGCTTGTTTACATTACTTCCCATGGCTTGTTTACAAAACTTCCCACAGCTTGTTTACATTACTTCCCATGGCTTGTTTACATTACTTCCCACGTCTTGTTTACATTACTTCAGACAGCTTGTTTACATTACTTCCCATGGCTTGTTTACATTACTTCACACAGCTTGTTTACATTACTTCCCATGGCTTGTTTACATTACTTCCCATGTCTTGTTTACATTACTTCCCACATCTTGTTTACATTACTTCCCACAGCTTGTTTACATTACTTCCCATGGCTTGTTTACATTACTTCCCATGGCTTGTTTACATTACTTCACACAGCTTGTTTACATTACTTCCCATGGCTTGTTTACATTACTTCCCATGGCTTGTTTACATTACTTCCCATGGCTTGTTTACATTACTTCCCATGGCTTGTTTACATTACTTCCCACAGTTTGTTTACATTACTTCCCATGGCTTGTTTACATTACTTCCCATGGCTTGTTTACATTACTTCCCACAGCTTGTTTACATTACTTCCCATGGCTTGTTTACATTACTTCCCACAGCTTGTTTACATTACTTCACACAGCTTGTTTACATTACTTCCCATGGCTTGTTTACATTACTTCCCATGGCTTGTTTACATTACTTCCCATGGCTTGTTTACATTACTTCCCATGGCTTGTTTACATTACTTCCCATGGCTTGTTTACATTACTTCCCATGGCTTGTTTACATTACTTCCCACAGTTTGTTTACATTACTTCCCATGGCTTGTTTACATTACTTCACATGGCTTGTTTACATTACTTCCCACAGCTTGTTTACATTACTTCCCATGGCTTGTTTACATTACTTCCCATGGCTTGTTTACATTACTTCACATGTCTTGTTTACATTACTTCCCATGGCTTGTTTACATTACTTCCCACAGCTTGTTTACATTACTTCCCATGGCTTGTTTACATTACTTCCCACAGATTGTTTACATTACTTCCCATGGCTTGTTTACATTACTTCCCACAGATTGTTTACATTACTTCCCATGGCTTGTTTACATTACTTCACACAGCTTGTTTACATTACTTCACATGGCTTGTTTACATTACTTCCCACGTCTTGTTTACATTACTTCCCATGGCTTGTTTACATTACTTCCCATTGCTTGTTTTAATTACTTCTAAAGACTTGTTCG
>JAPXFY010000034.1:1613232-1615732 GCA_030674185.1 Monoplex corrugatus
TCTAAATTCTTCCCAAGGCTTGTTCAAATTACTTCCTAAGGCTTGTTTTAAATACTTCCCAAAGTTTGTTTTAATTACTTCCCAAAGTTTGTTTTAATTACATCCCAAGGCTTGTTTTAATTACTTCCCAAGGCTTGTTCAAATTACTTCCTAAGGCTTGTTTTAAATACTTGCCAAAGTTTGTTTTAATTACTTCCCAAAGCTTGTTTTAATTACTTCCCAAGGCTTGTTTAATTATTTCCCAAAGTTTGTTTTAATTACTTCCCAAAGTTTGTTTTAATTACTTCCTAAGGCTTGTTTTAAATACTTCCCAAACTTTGTTTTAATTACTTCCCAAAGTTTGTTTTAATCACTTACAAAGGCTTGTTCTGAATACTTCCTAAGGCTTGTTCTAAATTCTTCCCAAGGCTTGTTTAATTACTTCCCAAAGTTTGTTTTAATTCCTTCCCAAGGCTTGTTTTAAATACTTCCCAAGGCTGGTTTTAATTACTTCCCAAGGCTTGTTTTAATTACTTTCCAAGGCTTGTTTTAATTACTTCCCAAGGCTTGTTTTAATTACTTTCCAAGGCTTGTTTTAATTACTTCCCAAGGCTTGTTTTAATTACTTTCCAAGGCTTCTTCAAATTACTTCCCTGTTCAAATTGCTTCCCAAGTCTTGTTGAAATTACTTCCCAACGCTTGTTCAAATTACTTCCCTGTTCAAATTGCTTCCCAAGTCTTGTTCAAATTACTTCCCTGTTCAAATTGCTTCCCAAGTCTTGTTCAAATTACTTCCCTGTTCAAATTGCTTCCCAAGTCTTGTTCAAATTACTTCCCTGTTCAAATTGCTTCCCAAGGCTTGTTGAAATTACTTCCCAAGGCTTGTTCAAATTTCTTCGCTGTTCAAATTGCTTCCCAAGTCTTGTTGAAATTACTTCCCAAGGCTTGTTCAAATTACTTCCCAAGGCTTGTTCAAATTACTTCCCAAGTCTTGTTCAAATTGCTTCCCATGTCTTGTTGAAATTAATTCCCAAGTCTTGAAATTACTTCCCAAATCTTGTTCAAATTACTTCCCAAGTCTTGTTGAAATTACTTCCCAAGTCTTGTTCAAATTATTTCCCTGTTCAAATTGCTTCCCAAGTCTTGTTCAAATTACTTCCCAAGTCTTGTTTTAATTACTTCCCAAGGCTTGTTTTAATTACTTCCCAAGTCTTGTTTTAATTACTTTCCAAGGCTTCTTCAAATTACTTCCCTGTTCAAATTGCTTCCCAAGTCTTGTTGAAATTACTTCCCAACGCTTGTTCAAATTACTTCCCTGTTCAAATTGCTTCCCAAGTCTTGTTCAAATTACTTCCCTGTTCAAATTGCTTCCCAAGTCTTGTTCAAATTACTTCCCTGTTCAAATTGCTTCCCAAGTCTTGTTCAAATTACTTCCCTGTTCAAATTGCTTCCCAAGGCTTGTTGAAATTACTTCCCAAGGCTTGTTCAAATTTCTTCGCTGTTCAAATTGCTTCCCAAGTCTTGTTGAAATTACTTCCCAAGGCTTGTTCAAATTACTTCCCAAGGCTTGTTCAAATTACTTCCCAAGTCTTGTTCAAATTGCTTCCCATGTCTTGTTGAAATTAATTCCCAAGTCTTGAAATTACTTCCCAAATCTTGTTCAAATTACTTCCCAAGTCTTGTTGAAATTACTTCCCAAGTCTTGTTCAAATTATTTCCCTGTTCAAATTGCTTCCCAAGTCTTGTTTTAATTACTTCCCAAGTCTTGTTTTAATTACTTCCCAAGTCTTGTTCAAATTACTTCCCAAGTCTTGTTTTAATTACTTCCCAAGGCTTGTTTTAATTACTTCCCAAGGCTTGTTTTAATTAGTTCCCAAGTCTTGTTTTAATTACTTCCCAAGTCTTGTTTTAATTACTTCCCAGTCTTGTTTTAATTACTTCCCAAGTCTTGTTCAAATTACTTCCCAAGTCTTGTTTTAATTACTTCCCAAGGCTTGTTTTAATTAGTTCCCAAGGCTTGTTTTGATTAGTTCCCTGTTCAAATTGCTTCCCAAGGCTTGTTCAAATTACTCCCCAAGGCTTGTTCAAATTACTCCCCAAGGCTTGTTCAAATTACTCCCCAAGGCTTGTTCAAATTACTCCCCAAGGCTTGTTCAAATTATTTCCCAAGGCTTGTTCAAATTACTCCCCAAGGCTTGTTCAAATTACTCCCCAAGGCTTGTTCAAATTACTCCCCAAGGCCTGTTCAAATTACTCCCCAAGGCTTGTTCAAATTACTCCCCAAGGCTTGTTCAAATTACTCCCCAAGGCTTGTTCAAATTACTCCCCAAGGCTTGTTCAAATTACTCCCCAAGGCTTGTTCAAATTACTCCCCCAAGGCTTGTTCAAATTACTCCCCAAGGCTTGTTCAAATTACTCCCCAAGGCTTGTTCAAATTACTCCCCAAGGCTTGTTCAAATTACTCCCCCAAGGCTTGTTCAAATTACTCCCCAAGGCTTGTTCAAATTACTCCCCTGTTCAG
>JAPXFY010000034.1:1628232-1630732 GCA_030674185.1 Monoplex corrugatus
AAGAAGAAGAAGAAGAAGAAGAAGAAGAAGAAGAGAAGAAGAAGAAGAAGAAGAAGAAGAAGAAGAAGAAGAAGAAGAAGAAGAAGAGAAGAAGAAGAAGAAGAAGAAGAAAAGAAGAAGAAGAAGAAGAAGAAGAAGAGAGAAGAGAAGAAGAAGAAGAAGAAGAAGAAGAAGAAGAGAGAAGAAGAAGAAGAAGAAGAAGAAGAAGAAGGAGAAGAAGAATAAGAAGAAGAAAAAAAAGAAGAAGAAGAAGAAAAAAAAAAAAAGAAGAAGAAGAAGAAGAAAAAAAAGAAAGAAGAAGAAGAAGAAAAAAAAAAGAAGAAGAAGAAGAAGAAGAAGAAGGAGAAGAAGAAGAAGAACAACAACAACAACAACAACAACAACAAGACGACGACGAAGAAGAAGAAGAAGAAAAAGAACAAGAAAAGAAGAAAAACAACAACAACAACAACAGCAAAATGAAATAAAAGACTGTTTAATGAAAGCTGTGTATTCTACTGCAGAATTTCGATAGACTTCATACTGCAGAATCCAATCACAGAAAACAACACAAAATCGTTCTGTCTAGGGTCAGATGAACTTGGACCAGTGAACTATCCATGACCATCCCTATGCAGTGTCACATTTGCTGATGTTATTTGGTTGTAACGCTTACAGATTAGAACTGATGACGTTATTTGCTATGACATTCTATTACTGTCTTAACCCCTTGACTCCCGCAACCTTATCCACCAACTGCAAAAACTTAACCCTTTGACTCCCTCACCCTGTCCACCAGCTTCCTGCTTGAAGTCTGGAGAATAGGGTGAGGGAGTTAAAGGGTTAAAGTTTTGCTTTGCTAGCATGGTTGACAATACAGAATGCTGGTGGATAGGGTGTGGGAGTTAAAAGGTGAATGACATTGTTTGATGATGACGCTTCAAGAATCACTGGTTTTATTTCGATATCATTTTGAATAGTTCCTGATGTTCTAGTCTAAAAAAAAAAAAACAATATGGGATATCATAACACATTGTGAGCGTAGTTTAGTTTCCTGTAAGAAATATTGATTGTTTTCGTTCAGTTTTTACGTCGGCACCCACCTCAGGTGATATGGCCGACGGGGATAACCATCCCAGGGAAGTGGGGGAAGGGGGACTTATCTAATCCTATACTGACACCACCAGAGCAACAATGATGTTAAGATGGGACAGTGAGAAGGCCAGTGTTAATGTATCTAATCCTATACTGACACCACTAGAGCAACAATGATGTTAAGATGGGACGGTGAGAAGGCCAGTGTTAATGTATCTAATCCTATACTGACACCACCAGAGCAACAATGATGTTAAGACGGGACAGTGAGAAGGCCAGTGTTAATGTATCTAATCCTATACTGACACCACCAGAGCAACAATGATGTTAAGACGGGACAGTGAGAAGATGAGAAATATATTCCGCAAGATCATTGAAGCGTGGTGTCAACAAACAAAAAGCAAAGTGAAACGTCACATAACGTCATCAGCTAGTCAGTTTTTTAACGGTTTTCGTGGACTGTGTTCTGGCTCTCTAAAGATAGTCTGTTAACGGTTTTCGTGAAGTTGTTCTGGCTCTCTAAAGATAGTCTGTTAGCGGTTTTCATGGAGTCTGTTCTAGCTGTCTAACAATAGTTTGTTAACGGTTTTCATGGAGTCTGTTCTAGCTCTCTAACAATAGTTTGTTAACGGTTTTCGTGGACTGTGGTCTCGCTGTCTAACAATAGTTTGTTAACGGTTTTCATGGACTGTGTTCTAGCTGTCTAACAATAGTTTGTTAACGGTTTTCATGGACTGTGTTCTAGCTGTCTAACAATAGTTTGTTAACGGTTTTCATGGACTGTGTTCTAGCTGTCTAACCATAGTTTGTTAACGGGTTTCATGGAGTCTGTTCTAGCTGTCTAACGATAGTTTGTTAACGGGTTTCGTGGACTGTGTTCTAGCTCTCTAACAATAGTTTGCTAACGGTTTTCGTGGACTGTGTTCTCGCTCTCTAACAATAGTTTGCTAACGGTTTTCGTGGACTGTGTTCTAGCTCTCTAACAATAGTTTGCTAACGGTTTTCATGGACTGTGTTCTCGCTCTCTAACCACAGTTTGCTAACGGTTTTCGTGGAGTGTGTTCTAGCTCTCTAACAATAGTTTGCTAACGGTTTTCGTGGAGTGTGTTCTAGCTCTCTAACAATAGTTTGTTAACGGTTTCCATGGAATCTGTTCTAGCTCTCCAACAATAGTTTGTTAACGGTTTCCATGGAATCTGTTCTAGCTCTCTAACAATAGTTTGTTAACGGTTTCTGTTATAGCTGTCTAACAATAGTTTGTTAACGGTTTTCATGGAAGTTGTTCTAGCTCTCTAACAATAGTTTGTTAACGGTTTCCATGGAATCTGTTCTAGCTCTCTAACAATAGTTTGTTAACGGTTTCCATGGAATCTGTTCTAGCTCTCTAACAATAGTTTGTTAACGGTTTTCATGGAAGTTGTTCTAG
>JAPXFY010000034.1:1640732-1643232 GCA_030674185.1 Monoplex corrugatus
TGTATTCATTCATTCATTTCACTGATATTACTTATCTGTTGATTCATTCATTCATCTATCCATTTCATGCAACCTTATGCTTTCATTTATTCACTAATGTTACTTATCTCATCTGTTGGTTATTCAATCACACATCCATTCACACCACCTTATGTATTCATTTCAATGATATTACTTACCTCAACTGTTGGGTCATTCATTTACCTGTCTAAAATTTCATGCAATCTTATATATCAACTGTTGATTCATTCATTTACCTGTCTAAAATTTCATGCAATCTTATATATCAAACTGTTGATTCATTCATTTACCTGTCTAAAATTTCATGCAATCTTATATATCAACTGTTGATTCATTCATTTACCTGTCTAAAATTTCATGCAATCTTATATATCCAACTATTGATTCATTCATTTACCTGTCCATTTCATGCAATCTTATATATCCAACTGTTGATACATTCATTTATCTATCCATTTCATGCAATCTTATATATCCAACTGTTGATTCATTCATTTATCTATCCATTTTATGCAATCTTATAATAATACCCGACTGTTGATTCATTCATTTACCTATCCATTTTATGCAATCTTATATATCCAACTGTTGATTCATTCATTTATCTATCCATTTCATGCAGTCTTATATATCCAACTGTTGATTCATTCAGTTACCTATCCATTTCATGCAATCTTATATATCCAACTGTTGATTCATTCATTTACCTGTCCATTTCATGCAATCTTATATATCCAACTGTTGATACATTCATTTATCTATCCATTTCATGCAATCTTATATATTCAACTGTTGATTCATTCATTTATCTATCCATTTCATGCAATCTTATATATTCAACTGTTGATTCATTCATTTATCTATCCATTTTGTGCAATCTTATATATCCAACTGTTGATTCATTCATTTACCTATCCATTTTATTCAGTCTTATATATCCAACTGTTGATTCATTCAGTTACCTATCCGTTTTATGCAATCTTATATATTCAACTATTGATTCATTCAGTTACCTATCCGTTTTATGCAATCTTATGTATTCAACTGTTGATTCATTCATTTACCTATCCATTTTATGCAATCTTATATATCCAACTGTTGATACATTCATTTATCTATCCATTTTATGCAATCTTATATATCCAACTGTTGATACATTCATTTATCTATCCATTTTATGCAATCTTATATATCCAACTGTTGATTCATTCATTTATCTATCCATTTTATGCAATATTATATATCCAACTGTTGATTCATTCATTTATCTATCCATTTTATGCAATATTATATATCCAACTGTTGATTCATTCATTTATCTATCCATTTTATGCAATATTATATATCCAACTGTTGATTCATTCATTTATCTATCCATTTTATGCAATCTTATATATCCAACTGTTGATACATTCATTTGTCTATCCATTTCATGCAATCTTATATATCCAACTGTTGATACATTCATTTATCTATCTATTTCATGCAATCTTATATATCCAACTGTTGATTCATTCATTTATCTATCCATTTCATGCAATCTTATAATAATACCCGACTGTTGATACATTCATTTATCTATCCATTTTATGCAATCTTATATATCCAACTGTTGATACATTCATTTATCTATCCATTTCATGCAATCTTATAATAATACCCGACTGTTGATACATTCATTTATCTATCCATTTTATGCAATCTTATATATTCAACTGTTGATTCATTCATTTATCTATCCATTTTATGCAATCTTATAATAATACACGACTGTTGATACATTCATTTATCTATTCATTTTATGCAATCTTATATATCCAACTGTTGATTCATTCATTTATCTATCCATTTCATGCAATCTTATAATAATACCCGACTGTTGATACATTCATTTATCTATCCATTTTATGCAATCTTATATATCCAACTGTTGATACATTCATTTATCTATCCATTTCATGCAATCTTATAATTATACCCGACTGTTGATACATTCATTTATCTATCCATTTTACGCAATCTTATATATTCAACTGTTGATACATTCATTTGCCTATCCATTTCATGCAATCGTATATGTCCAACTGTTGTTGCAATCTATATACACATACATTCATTCATTCACTGATGCATGTCATTTCAGTTTGAGTTCGAGGACGTGTTCGTGGACGAGCCTCCGCCCCCTCTACCCGTATTTGACTCCGTGGGGTACAAACCCGCCGCCAGCGGCAAAAGTGGGGTCATTCAGGTCAGCTACCGTGCCCCGGAAGAGCCACATGTCAAGTGGTTTGTCGACGACTTTCCCCTTCCGGGTCAGGATTTGCGTTGGTTTGTTTTTGTGTTTAATTAAGCAACCCCCGTTTTATTTGTTTGTTTGTTTGTTTGTTTATTTGTTGTTATTTATTTATTTATTTGCTTATTTATCTATTGATTTATTGATTTGTTCATTTATTATTGGTTTATTAATTTATCTATTCAT
>JAPXFY010000034.1:1648232-1655732 GCA_030674185.1 Monoplex corrugatus
TGTGTATGCCTCCATCAAGACTGTCTCGTTTGTCTTCTTTGCTGTCCATGGAACTCTCAACATCCTTCTTAGAAACCACATCTCGGCTGCCTTAATCTTGTTCTGGCTTTGCTTGTTGACTGTCCACGCCTCACAACCGTATAACATTATTGGTTCTATATAACATTCAAGAACTCTCTTCCTGATGTTAATTGATAGGCATTTGTTGGTAAGAATGCTCTCCATCTTCTTGAATGTTGTTTTGGCTTGGCCAATTCTGCTGGCTATTTGTGATGTGCATCTGCCATCTGATAGATGGACAACAATTTTTTTCCAAATCTGCCCAAGCCATACGGAGATTCTCACATGTGTTTTGGGGAACCGTAGGAAAGAGACGTGTTATGTAGGTTACACACGGGTTACACATCCAAGAGAAGGAAAACTCTGATTTCAAACCTCCGCTGCCTTGCGGCCATACCCACTCATAGGAAAGGCATTTCGCCGTTGTCTACAATCTCGTTCTGGCAACTCCTGCGTCGCCCCTGGTACCAGGCGTACAGCCTCTGTCTTTCCCCTGGATTCTACTAGTGGCGAGGAGAGGGGGGATCTGCTGCATGGGCAACAGCTCGTCCTCCATATTCACTTGCCCAGGCCTGCACCTGGAGAGGTCACTCCAGCTTCGCTGGTAACTGCACGTCATGACCACAACGCCTCCTGGTGCAGACTATCATCTCCTGAGATGTAAAGAGGCCAACGATCACACACATCCTACACTCATTCCCTACCTTAAAAAAAAGAAAAGAAAATAAAGAAGCGCCATGGTGTGTACCATGTGACGAGCCGTTGAGCATCAGACACCTCCTCCTTGATTGCTGGAACTTGTACGATGTGAGATATAAACACTACACGGCGGACGCCTTAAAGAACCTTTCCAGAGACGTTCCTCGGATGCAATTTTCAAGGTTTTAGAAGAGTTCAATAGATTTCACTTTGATAAAATTTTGCGTACGAGAAGAGGTTATTTTTTTTGTTTGTCTTTTGTTTTTTGTTTTTTTTTTTTTTTTTTTTTTGTTTTGTTTTTGTTGTTGGTTTTTTGTTGTTTTTTGTTTTTGTTTTTTTGTTGTTGTTTTTCGTGCATTTTAGACAACAAAGAATTAGTGTGAGTTTGGTTTTTATTGTTGTCTTTTTTTACTTACAGTTGGCGTCAGTTTTCACGTGGTGTTGGCCCTGATATGGATCAAGTAGTCGGCTGGGCTTATAAGCAATATGAACCTGAACCTGTGTATGTTTGTTTATTTATGGATACATGTTTAGTTATTTAACTGACATGTTTGTTTTTCGGTTAATCGATATATTTGTTTATCATTAAACTCATCATATGTTTTTCTATGAATTGGTGTTTTTATGATTTTGTTTATTTTTTTGTATGTTTAAACAGAGGGTTATTCAGAAGACCACTTTGGTGATAAATCCAAAAAGGGGGGCACCATGTTGTCTGTGAACCGTGAGCACGGGAGGCAACTCTCTGTGTGTCTGCAAAACTTTGTGGCAGAGACCTGTCTGCAGTTCGCTCCCTTGCCAGTAGACGTTGATCTCTATGAAGACTCGCTTTTCCTTGGCCTTTGTTGATTCCTGGTAAGAGTGTTGTTGTGTGTGTGTGTGTGTGTGTGTTGTGTGTGTGTGTGTGTGTGTGTGTGTGTGTGTGTGTGTGTGTGTGTGTGTGTGTGTGTGTGTGTGTGTGTGTGTGTGTGTGTGTGTGTGTTCGTTCGTTCTTTGATTTAACGTTTTTTCAAACTAAGTGATATTAGATGTGTGTATGAGTGTGTCTGTGTGCGTGTGTGTGCCTTGTGTGTGTGTGTGTGTGTGTGTGTGTGTGTGTGTGTGTGTGTGTGTGTGTGTGTGTTGTTCGTTTCTTTGATTTAACGTTTTTTCAATCTAAGTGATATTAGACGTGTGTTGAGTGTGTCTGTGTGCGTGTGTGTGCCTGTGTGTGTGTGTCTGTGTGTGTTGTGTGTGTGTGTGTGTGTGTGTGTGTGTGTGGTGTGTGTGTGTGTGTGTGTGTGTGTGTTCGTTCGTTCTTTGATTTAACGTTTTTTCGACCTAAGTGATATAGACGTGTGTTGAGTGTGTCTGTGTGCGTGTGTGTGCCTGTGTTGTGTGTGTGTGTGTGTGTGTGTGTGTGTGTGGTGTGTGTGTGTGTGTGTGTGTGTGTGTGTGTGTTGTGTGTGTCTTGTGTGTGTTGTTCGTTGTTGATTCGTCTTTCATTGTGTATTGCTTGTGTTTCTTCTTCTTTTCTTCTTTTTTTGTTGTTTTGTGTTTTCTGTTGTTTCTGTCTGTTTGTTTTTCTTCTTTTTTCTTCTTCTTCTTCTTCCTCTTCTTCTTAATGTCATCATCATCGTTATTATCGCTGCTGTTATTATTACCGTTATATTATTGTTATCATCATCATTATCATCATCATCATCATCAGTCATCATCATCAGTCATCATCAGTCGTCATTATATTTATCATCATCATCATCACATCATCATCATCATCATCTCAGTCGTCGTCATCATCATCATCATCACCATCATCACCATCATCATCACCATCATCATCATCAAGTTCCCTGCTACATGGCGTTGGCGATCATGGCCCTCCACATGTTGCCCTTGCACAAGCACATCTTCCTCAGCCACCCTGCAAGTCCGTCCAGTATCTTTTCCCTGGGTCTACCTGGTGCTCTGTTTCCCTCCAGCTTTCCTGTTGTGACCAGGTGCTCCATTTGCCCTTTCCTCATAAAATGGCCTATACATGTTGCTAGTCTTTTCCTAATCTTCCTTATGAATGAAAATATGAATAACAATAAGAATTCATACATTCATTCATTTCATTCATTCAGTCAGTCAGTCAGTCAGTCAGTCAGTCAGTCAGTCTGTCATGTCAGTCAGTCAGTCAGTCAGTCAATCAGTCAGTCAGTCATATGTCAGTCTGTCAGTCAGTCAGTCAGTCAGTCAGTCTGTCAGTCGTCAGTCATTCAGTCTGTCAGTCAGTCAGTCAGTCTAGTCTGTCAGTCAGTCAGTCAGTCAGTCTGTCAGTCAGTCTGTCATCAGTCTCATTCATTCATTCATTTATTTATTCATTCATTCATTCATTCATTTATTTATTCATTCATCCTTTTTCATTCATTTATTCATCTTTTCTTTCCTTCCTTCCTTTTTTTTTTTTTTACGATGGCTGCAGCCCCTCTAGCCAGATACACGCGGGGGGAGGATCGGAATATTTATGCGCCTGTGTTGGAGACTCCTCACAACTACACCTACTCCGCCATCTTCCTGTCGAAAAACCCCTCACGGCCCGACGGTCCCATCGTGGAGGCCCGCTCACGTGACATGACAGGGGGCCAGAATGGGGACGTGGTTCGTATCGGGCCGGTGACCAGTGGTACAGGCTGGATGCTGGAGGTGGAAGACCAATGTCACGGAGTATGAGGGGGTCCTGTTGTTCACCACCACCTTCACCCCTGAGTCTGGTCAGTTTTTTTTTTTTTTCTTTTCTTTAAGGTTTATTTTTGGAAATCTTAGAATGTTTGTTTATTTATTTAGTTAGTTATTTGTTTGTTTGTTTGATTATTAATTTGTTTATTCATTCATTCATTTATTCATTTATGTATTCATTCATTCAGGTAGACCCAGGGAGAGAATGCTGGACGGACTTGCAGAGTGGCTGGGGATGAGGAGGGTGGGGGAGATGCTGGGGGCAATGAGAGATAAGAGATGGTTGGAAGTCCATGGTCGCCAACGCCATGCGGCAGGGCACCTGATGATGATGATGATGATTTATTCATTCATTCATTCGTTCATTCATTCATTTGTTTATTTATTCATTTATTATTCATTTATTTATGTATTTATTTATTTATTCATTCGTTCGTTCATTCATTCATTCATTCACTCATTTATGTACTATTTATTTATTCATTTATTCGTTTATTGGTTGATTGATTGATTTTCTAATTTACGTATTTATCAAGGCTTGTTTTGGTCACTGTGGATGTATGGAGGGCAGTGTGTCGCCACAAAACAGCGCCACATCCTGTTTTCTTTCTTTTTCTTCTTTTATCCTATTTTGGGGGTTTAGAGCACCTGGTCACAACAGGAAGACTGGAGGGAAAGAAAGCACCAGGTAGACCCAAGGAAAAAATATTGGACGGACTTGCAGAGTGGCTGAGGACAGAGATCATCATCATCATCATCATGTGCCCTGCCACATGGCGTTGGCGATCATGGCCCTCCATATGTATCTATCCCTTGTCGCCACAAGCACGTCTTCCACCCTCTCTGTCCTCAGCCACTCAGCAAGTCCGTCCAATATTTTCTCCCTGGGTCTACCTGGTGCTCTCTTTCCCTCCAGCTTTCCTGTTGTCTCAGCCTATCACTGGAATAATCTTGGTGTATTGTCTGGAGGGAAAGAGAGCACCAGGTAGACCCAAGGAAAAAATATTGGACAGACTTGCAGAGTGGCTGAAGACAGAGAGGGTGGAAGATGTGCTTGCGGGTCTCACGATGATGATGATGATGATGATGATGATGATGATGATGATGATGATGATGATGATGATGATGATGATGATGATGATGATGATGATGATGATGATGATAATGATGATGATGATCGCCAAGCCATGTGGCAGGTCACATGATGATGATGATGATGATGATGATGATGATGATGATGATGATGATCGCTAAGCCACGTGGCAGGTCACATGATGATGATGATGATGATGATGCTGCTGCTGCTGCTGCTGCTTGATGATGATGATGATGATGATGACGACGATGATGATGATAATGATGATGATGATCGCCAAGCAGGTCACATGATGATGATAATGATGATGATGATGGTGGTGATGGTGATGATGATGATGATGATGATGATGATGATGATGATGATGATGATGATGATCGCCAACGCCATGTGGCAGGTCACATCATGATGATGATGATGATGATGATGATGATGATGATGATGGTGGTGGTGGTGATGGTGATGGTGATGGTGATGATGACGATGACGACGACGACGACGACGACGATGATGATGATGATATGTTTTTTTATACTGGTATTGTATCAGCCTATCAGTGAAATAATCTTGGTGTACTGTCTCTTCTTTTTCCCCCCCCTTCCAACCTACATCCACCTTGCCTGCCTTTCCCTTGTTTCAGAGATGGTCCAGAAGTGTATGGCCACTCGTCCCATCAGCATCTACCGCCGGGACCACAGAGCTCCGTTCCCCACCGGCTTCGTGGCCATGGTCTCCTTCCCCCTACCCTGGCGCTGCCGGGAACACTTCGACTGCCTAGTTCTCTGCCCCTTCCTCAGCAATGGCGACGTCAACGTCACCCTTTCCCGCCAGGGGGCCGACGCTGTCTTGAACAACGTTCCTCTTGAGGAAGACAGGACAGGGATGGTTGGGGAGACGAGGATGTTGGGCCCCTACTACGGATGGGCCAGTTTCTACATCGAAGGGTACCGTCGTTATTATGACAGGGGCACTTACCTGTGTCGGGTCGATAGTCGGCAGAGCACTGGCATCAGCTTGATCAAAGTTTTTGAGTTGGGCTTTTTTTACAACCCCATTCGGCTGGCATAGAAGCAGATACAGAGCACAAAAAACTGTAAGCTCAGAACAGATACAGAGCACATAAACTGTAAGCCAGAACAGATACACACAAACTGTAAGCTCAGAACAGATACAGAGCACATAAACTGTAAGCTCAGAACAGATACACACAAACTGTAAGCTGAGAACAGATACAGAGCACATAAACTGTAAGCTGAGAACAGATACACACAAACTGTAAGCTCAGAACAGATACAGAGCACACAAAACTGTAAGCTCAGAACAGATACAGAGCACAAAAAACTGTAAGCTGAGAACAGATACAGAGCACATAAACTATAAGCTCAGAACAGATACACAAACTGTAAGCTGAGAACAGATACAGAGCACATAAACTGTAAGCTAGAACAGATACACACAAACATGTAAGCTCAGAACAGATACAGAGCACATAAACTGTAAGCTCAGAACAGATACAGAGACACACAAACTGTAAGCTCAGAACAGATACAAGCACAAAAACTGTAAGCTCAGAACAGATACAGAGCACATAAACTGTAAGCTCAGAACAGATACAGAGCACAAAAACTGTAAGCTCAGAACAGATACAGAGCACATAAACTGTAAGCTCAGAACAGATACAGAGCACATAAACTGTAAGCTCAGAACAGATACAGAGCACATAAACTGTAAGCTCAGAACAGATACAGAGCACACAAACTGTAAGCTCAGAACAGATACAGAGCACACAAACTGTAAGCTCAGAACAGATACAGAGCACAAAACTGTAAGCTCAGAACAGATACAGAGCACAAAAAAACTGTAAGCTGAGAACAGATACACACACAAACTGTAAGCTCAGAACAGATACAGAGCACAATAAACTATAAGCTCAGAACAGATACACACAAACTGTAAGCTGAGAACAGATACAGAGCACATAAACTGTAAGCTGAGAACAGATACACACAAACTGTAAGCTCAGAACAGATACAGAGCACAAAAAACTGTAAGCTCAGAACAGATACAGAGCACATAAACTGTAAGCTCAGAACAGATACAGAGCACAAAAACTGTAAGCTCAGAACAGATACAGAGCACAATAAACTGTAAGCTCAGAACAGATACAGAGCACATAAACTGTAAGCTCAGAACAGATACAGAGCACATAAACTGTAAGCTCAGAACAGATACAGAGCACACAAACTGTAAGCTCAGAACAGATACAGAGCACATAAACTGTAAGCTGAGAACAGATACACACAAACTGTAAGCTCAGAACAGATACAGAGCACATAAACTATAAGCTCAGAACAGATACACACAAACTGTAAGCTGAGAACAGATACAGAGCACATAAACTGTAAGCTGAGAACAGATACACACAAACTGTAAGCTCAGAACAGATACAGAGCACATAAACTGTAAGCTCAGAACAGATACAGAGCACACAAACTGTAAGCTCAGAACAGATACAGAGCACAAAAAAACTGTAAGCTGAGAACAGATACACACAAACTGTAAGCTCAGAACAGATACAGAGCACATAAACTATAAGCTCAGAACAGATACACAAACTGTAAGCTGAGAACAGATACAGAGCACATAAACTGTAAGCTCAGAACAGATACACACAAACTGTAAGCTCAGAACAGATACAGAGCACAAAAAACTGTAAGCTCAGAACAGATACAGAGCACATAAACTGTAAGCTCAGAACAGATACAGAGCACAAAAACTGTAAGCTCAGAACAGATACAGAGCACATAAACTGTAAGCTCAGAACAGATACAGAGCACATAAACTGTAAGTTCAGAACAGATACAGAGCACATAAACTGTAAGCTCAGAACAGATACAGAGCACATAAACTGTAAGCTCAGAACAGATACAGAGCACATAAACTGT
>JAPXFY010000034.1:1663232-1678232 GCA_030674185.1 Monoplex corrugatus
AGTCACGCTGTTCCTGCTGTTGTCAGCAGCGGCAATGATATTGGTGCAAGGTAAGTTCATCATCTTCATCATCATCATCTTCATCATCATCATCATCATTATCATCATGATGTGCCCTGCAGCATGGCGTTGGCGATCATGGCCCTCCATATGTATCTATCCCTTGTCGCTGCAAGCACATCTTCCACCATCTCTGTCCTCAGCCACCCTTGAAAGTCCGTCCAATATTTTCTCCCTGGTTCTACTTGGTGCTCTCTTTCCCTCCAGCTTTCCTGTTGTGACCAGGTGCTCTAACTCCACTTCCTCATAAAATGGCCTATACATGTTGCCTGTCTTTTCCTGATCTTCCTTATCAACGATCTTCTTTTGTCTGCCTCCATCAACTGATCAAGACTGTCTCGTTTGTTTTCTTTTCTTTGCTGTCCATGGAACTGTCAACATTCTTCTTACAAACCACATCTCGGCTGCCTCAGTCTTTGCTTGTCCACGCCTCACAACTGTATAACATTATCGGTTCTATACAACATTCAAGAACTCTCTTCCTGATGTTAATTGATAGGCATTTGTTAGTAAGAATGCCTTTCGTCTTCTTGAATGCTGTTTCGGCTTGGCCGATTTTGCTGGCTATTTCTCTTGTGTATCTGCCAAGGTAAGTTGTCAAACTTAAAAACATGAATCATTCATCATTATGAAGAAATCGTGCAATGAATCAAATTAATGATAATGATGGCATTTACACTGTGGTGGTAGTGCATATGGAATTCCTGTTAGGGGCGAAGTCCATGTTTTGAGAAATTGTGTAATTTACGTGAAGATTCTCTCTGTCTCTCTCTCTCTCTCTCTCTCTCTCTCTCTCTCTCTCTCTCTCTCTCTCTCTCTCTCTCTCTCTCTGTACGTGATGACTCTGTGTCTGTGTGTGTGTGAGTGTGTTGTGTGTGTGTGTGTGTGTGTGTGTGTGTGTGTGGTGCGTGCGTGTGAGAGAGAAAGGGAGAGAGATAAAGAGAGAGAGAGAGAGGATTGATGATATCTGATTGAAATGGTGGGTGGTGACTGTATGTGTTGTGTTGTGTGTGTATGTGTGTGTGTTGTTGAGTGTGTGTATGTGTGTGTGTCTGTGTACGTGTATGTGTGTGTGTGTGTGTGAGTGTGTGTGTGTGTGTACATGTGTGTGTGTACATGTGTGTGCACGTGTGTGTGTGTGTGAATGTGCGTGTATGTGTACACATATGTAAGTTCGTGTGTGTGTGTGTGTGTGCGCGCGCGCGCGTGTGTGGTTTATGTGTACGTGTGTGTGAGTGTGTGTGTGTTTGTTTTTGTGTGCGTGTGTATGTTTGCGAGTGAGTGCGTGTGTGTATGTATGTGTGTGTGTGTGTTCTTGTATGTGTGAGTGTGTGTGTGTGTGTGTGTTCTTGTATGTGTGAGTGAGTGTGTGTGTGTGTGTGTGTGTGTGTGTGTGTGTGTGTGTGTGTGTGTGTGTGTGTGTGTGCGTGTGTGTGTTTGTGAGTGTATGTTTGCTCATATTTGGGTATTTTCAGAATCACAAAGTAGAGCATTAGGAAAAACCGACTATGTATTGGATTTGTTCTGTGGGCCTATATGCATTGTAGAAAACTTGACGCACAAAAAGCATCATACTATACTGTATATATTGTGTCTTCTCATTTACACATGAGCGCTACGTTCAGAACAACTGGAGAATATTTTGTTAATTAATGTGGTCAGGTTTGCTCGTGTATTGTGTCGTAAACGGGAACTAACGTCACTAAGGAAACAAAACCTTGAACTGAGCAAATCTGACGTCAGATTAATTGTATTGTGTTGTAAACGGGAACTAACGTCACTAAGGGAAACAAAATCTTTAACTGAGCAAATCTGACGTCAGATTAATTGTATTGTGTTGTAAACGGAAACTAACGTCACTAAGGGAAACAAAATCTTTAACTGAGCAAATCTGACGTCAGATTAATTGTATTGTGTTGTAAACGGAAACTAACGTCACTAAGTGAAAAAATCTTTAACTGAGCAAATCTGACGTCAGATTAATTGTATTGTGTTGTAAACGGAAACTAACGTCACTAAGTGAAAACAAAATCTTTAACTGAGCAAATCTGACGGTCAGCTTAATTTGCAATTATTTTACAAGTTAGTGGCACATCAATTTCAACGTCAGAATTGACGTCAATGCCACAAAACAGGCATAAATAGCTTCTCTTTTTTTTAAAAGCTTAAGTTGATACTTCCTACATAAACAAATGAGCACTCCCTAAGGAAATAAGAGGGAAGCAGGGAGAATTTTAAATATGTGTGGCACACACACACACACACACACACACACACACACACACACACACACACACACACACACCCCACACACTCACTCACACACACACACACACACACACATCACTCACTCACTCTCTCTCTCTCACACACACACACATACACACACACAAACACAAACACACACTCACACACACACATATGCCAGCTGAATGGGTAGCGCAAACTGTGTTGGATTTGAGAAATTCTACATGGGAGATAACTCCGTGACTCTCAAGAGTTATGTTGCTGAGTTAATATTGAGCACTGCCTAGTTTTTATAAGGAGACATGATCATTGCTGTATGCACCGCGAGGAGCTAAGCTCCGCCCCTTGGCTTTAGGAAGTTGGAATAAGTACGATACACAACGTACCGCCTTGCTGCGGGCCCCAGTAGCTCAGTTGGTTTGAGCGTGGGGTTCACATGCTAATGGTTGTGGGTTCGAATCCCGAGGTGCGCTATATTAAAACTGACCTTCTCACTGTCTCATCTTAACATCATTGTTGTTCTGGTGGTGTCAGTATAGGATTGTATACATTAACACTGGCCTTCTCACTGTCCCATCTTAACAACATTGTTGTTGTGGTGGTGTCAGTATGGGATTAGATAAGTCCCCTTCCCCCACTTCCCTGGGATGATACCAAATTAATGAGAGGGAAGCAGGGAGAATTTTTATACTATTGATCAAAGAACATAATTCTTGAGATATTTTTTTATTTCTCAAGGAGAGTAATGTCCATTTTTGATTAATATTATAAAAATTCTCCCTGCTTCCCTCTTATTTCTTTGGTATTACGTATATGCATTAAAAGCAACCCTGTATATGTTCTGTCTTGTCTATGTGTGTGTGTTTGGTCAGTTCAAGAATAAAAGACTATGCAATCTTGAACATAAGACCAATATATTGTATGTGTGTCTCTCCCTCTCATAGTTGTGTGTAGGGTAGTTGCAGAGTATAAAGGTAGGCTTGGGCGCTCCTTTTTTGAGGAGTGTTCTGAGCTTACGGTTTTTGTGCTTTGTATCTGCTTCTATGCTAGCTGAATGGGTAGCGCAACTGTGTTAGATTTGAGAAGTACAACATATGGGAGATAATTCTCAAGAGTTATGTCCTTTGGTTAATATTCCTGGGATGGTTGTCCCTGTCGGCCATATCACCTGAGGTGGGTGTCGACGTAAAACCTGAACCAATCAATCAGTCAAACCACATTGCTTCAATTCAGGCTGAAGGGATCACTCCTTATTTCTGTTCGCCCGTTTCGTTTTGTTACCCGTTTGCAACAGAGACCCATAAACGTCACAACACATATATGACCTCCCACCACTAATTCAGTCTTAACTCGCAGTCAGTCGAACAGGACTAGGAGCTGAAAAGGTGACTGAGGGTCTATCTGGGGTGTTTTGACTTTTTCTCAGAATTGATTTCTGTGGACTATAATCTATCCCCCACAGAATTTTTTTTCTCGTAAAAATATCATAAATCAATTTAAAATGGTATTTTAATGCACTGATCGTAGCAGAAAGAACGCAATTTCCTACCAAAAGTACCTATTTTTGTCTCTTATTATGAACTGTAACCTGTACAGTACCCCCATAAGTAATACACTGACAGAAAGCTCTTTGGTGCACCTTTCGGATAATGACAGCTAAAATTAGAAACAAACCGGGTCAAAGCCACCAAATAAAGAAATTTTAAAAATATATGTACGAGAGGACATAAAAACTTTAGGACGCAGTTTTCTCAAGATGGCCGTCATACAACTTAATGACTTTAAATATACATAACGGCAACATATGTTTGCGTACAAGCTTTATTCAAGTACCAAAATAATCAGCAGAATATACACTTTCCAGTGATGTGTATGTTGAGAGTTCCATGGACAGCAAAGAAAACAAACGAGACAGTCTTGATGGAGGCAGACACAAGTAGATCACTCATAAGGAAGATTAGGAAAAGACAAGCAACATTTATAGGCCATTTTATGAGGAAGGGGGATTTGGAGCACCTGATCACAACGGGAAAGCTGGAGGGAAAGAGAGCACCAGGTAGACCCAGGGAGAGAATGCTGGACGGACTTGCGGAGTGGCTGGGGATGAGAAGGGTGGGGGAGATGCTGGGGGCAACGAGAGATAGAGATGGTTGGAAGTCCATGATTTCGTGCTGGGAGGTCACATATGCTCTTGGTTTCATTGCTTCTACTGAATTAAAATAAAGAAGAAAAAAAAGAAACAAGAAAGGAAAGAGTTCTCGACCCGTCAAATAGACAGGGGAACATCGTTCTACTTGTATGAACAAGACAAGATAAAAAAAAAGACACAATAAGTCATGCTGCCGAAGATGGAGTATGCAGACTGCGCATCGACATTGTGCCTGCACAGTTGGCACCTAATGACGTGCGTATATCTGTTAGGGAAGGCTGGAAACGATGAAAGAATAGGAACAAGATAGCTGGAAACAATGCAATAAGAAACTAGATAAATAAACCAACCAACAACAAATGAACAGGTAAATATACAAATAAACAGATAAAAACAACAACAAATATACATAAATAAACAGATAAAAACAACAACAAATATAGATAAATAAACAGATAAAAACAACAACAAATATAGATAAATAAACAGATAAAAACAACAACAAATATAGATAAATAAACAAACAAACAACTGGATGAATAACTCAGGAAATAAAATAGTAAATAAAGAACTAAACAATAAATAAACAGTAAAAAAGATAGGTAAATGGACAAAAATATAACTGGATGAATAACTCGGTAAATAAACTAATGGATAAAAATAATAAATACATGAATTAACAAACAAATAAACAAATACATAATGAATAAATAGATAAATAGACAAAGAAATAACTGGATGAATAACTCAGTAAAAAAATAAAAGGATAAAAAAAGATAAATACATGAATTAACAAACAAATAAACAAAGACATAAATGACTAAATAGATAAAAGAATCATTGAATAAGCCAATATACGAGTATGACCAAAGAAAATGAATGCATACCCTAACCTACGCAATTGGTTCCTCTCCCCCTTCCTCCTTCCCTCCCCCACCCCCCACCCCCAAACAGGGCAGAACCCGTTGTCAAAGGCATCGATCTTCTTCACTCCACCACCCATGGGTCGGCCACCAGCCTTCAAGCTGGACCAACGGACAAAGACCTTCAAAGAGAACATCGTCGTTACCTGCGACGGCCGCGGCAACTCCAAAATCCTGATCGACCTCTTCTTGACGGTGAAGTCCCCAGGAGGACAGGTCCTGTACAGCGAGAAGCTGACCACGCGGGCCGGACTGAAGGAGACCCCCACCACGGCCAACTTCTCGGGTAGCCTGTCGGACAAGATGCTCAACTACACCATCTTTCAGCCGTCCTGCTCCAAGGAAGGCTTGGGCTTCGAGTGTGTCGTGGTCCGCCGCTCCTAATAATGATCCAGAACGGTGCGGAGCGCTTTGATACTGGAAGGTTTGTGGGGTGATGTTTTGATGTTTGTTTTGGGATTTGACTTTTTTTCGGATGGGGTGGTTTGTGGTGTGGCTGTGTTTTGTGTCGTGGTGGTTAAGTGGTGTTGCTGGTCTGGTGGTGGTATTGGTGTTGCTGGTGTTAAACTGATGGTGATGTGTTGCTGGTGTTAAACTGATGTGGGGTTATAGTGGTGTTGCTGGTGTTAAACTGATGTGGTGGTTTAATGGTGTTGCTGGTGTTAAACTGATGGTGGTGGTTTATAGTGGTGTTGCTGGTGTTAAACTGATGGTGGTGGTTTATAGTGGTGTTGCTGGTGTTAAACTGATGGGTGGTTTATAGTGGTGTTGCTGGTGTTAAACTGATGGTGGTGGTTTATAGTGGTGTTGCTGGTGTTAAACTGATGGTGTGGTTTATATGGTGTTGCTGGTGTTAAACTGATGTGGTGGTTTATATGGTGTTGCTGGTGTTAAACTGATGGTGGTGGTTTATAGTGGTGTTGCTGGTGTTAAACTGATGGTGGTGGTTTATAGTGGTGTTGCTGGTGTTAAACTGATGGTGGTGGTTTATAGTGGTGTTGCTGGTGTTAAACTGATGGTGGTGGTTTAAGTGGTGTTGCTGGTGTTAAACTGATGGTGGTGGTTTATAGTGGTGTTGCTGGTGTTAAACTGATGGTGGTGGTTTATAGTGGTGTTGCTGGTGTTAAACTGATGGTGGTGGTTTATAGTGGTGTGTGGTTTATAATGGTGTTGCTGGTGTTAAACTGATGGTGGTGGTTTATAGTGGTGTTGCTGGTGTTAAACTGATTGGATAGTGTTGCTGGTGTTAAACTGATGTGTGGTTATAGTGGTTGCTGGTGTTAAACTGATGGTGGTGGTTTATAGTGGTGTTGCTGGTGTTAAACTGATGTGGTGGTTTATAGTGGTGTTGCTGGTGTTAAACTGATGGTGGGTTATATGGGTTGCTGGTGTTAAACTGATGGTGGGGTTATAGTGGTGTTGCTGGTGTTAAACTGATGGTGGAGTGGTTTATAGTGGTGTTCTGGTGTTAAACTGATGGTGGTGTTATATGGTGTTGTGGTGTTAAACTGATGGTGGTGGTTTATAGTGGTGTTGCTGGTGTTAAACTGATGGTGTGTGGTGTTAACTGATGGTGGTGTTTATAGTGGTGTTGTGGTGTTAAACTGATGTGGTGGTTTAGTGGTGTTGCTGGTGTTAAACTGGGTGGTGGTTTATAGTGGTATTGCTGGTGTTAAACTGATGGTGTTGCTGGTGTTTAAACTGGAGTGGTGGTGTTGTTGTTGTGGTGTTAAACTGTGGTAGTGGCAATGGTGTTACTGGTGTAACTGGTGGTGGGTGTTACTGGTGTAAGTGGTAGTGGTGTTAAACTGGTATTATGGTGTGTGGGGTATGGTGGTGTTTACGGTGTTAAACTGTAAGTGGTAGTGGTGTGTGGTTTAAACTGTACTGATGGTGGTAGTGGTGTATGCTGGTGTTAAACTGGTACTATGTATGGATGGTGTTGGTAGATGTGGTAGTGTAGCTGGTGTTAAACTGGTACTGATGGTGGTAGTGGTGTTGTTGGTGTTAAACTGGTACTGATGGTGGTAGTGGTGATGCTGGTGTTAAACTGGTACTGAATGTGGTAGTGGTGATGCTGGTGTTAAACTGTACTGATGCTGGTAGTGGTGTTGTTGGTGTTAAACTGGCGGTGGTATTACAGGTGTTAAACTGGTAGTGGTAGTGGTGATGCTGGTGTTAAACTGTACTGATGGTGGTAGTGGTGATGCTGGTGTTAAACTGGTACTGATGCTGGTAGTGGTGTTGCTGGTGTTAAACTGGTCGGTGGTATTAGGTGTTAAACTGGTAGTGGTAGTGGTGATGCTGGTGTTAAACTGGTACTGATGGTGGTAGTGGTGATGCTGGTGTTAAACTGGTACTGATGGCGGTAGTGGTGATGTGGTGTTAAACTGGTACTGATGGTGGTAGTGGTGATGCTGGTGTTAAACTGGTACTGATGGTGGTAGTGGTGATGTTGGTGTTAAACTGGTACTGATGCTGGTAGTGGTGATGTTGGTGTTAAAACTGGCGGTGGTATTACAGGTGTTAAACTGGTAGTGGTAGTGGTGATGCTGGTGTTAAACTGGTACTGATGCTGGTAGTGGTGTTGTTGGTGTTAAACTGGCGGTGGTATTACAGGTGTTAAACTGGTAGTGGTAGTGGTGATGCTGGTGTTAAACTGGTAGTGGTAGTGGTGATGCTGGTGTTAAACTGGTACTGATGGTGGTAGTGGTGATGCTGGTGTTAAACTGGTACTGATGGTGGTAGTGGTGATGCTGGTGTTAAACTGGTAGTGGTAGTGGTGATGCTGGTGTTAAACTGGTACTGATGGTGGTAGTGGTGACGTGGTTGTTAAACTGGTACTGATGGCGGTAGTGGTGATGTTGTGTGTTAAACTGGTACTGATGGTGGTAGTGGTGATGCTGGTGTTAAACTGGTACTGATGGTGGTAGTGGTGATGTTGGTGTTAAACTGGTACTGATGGTGGTAGTGGTGATGCTGGTGTTAAACTGGTACTGATGGTGGTAGTGGTGATGCTGGTGTTAAACTGGTACTGATGCTGGAGTGGTGATGCTGGTGTTAAACTGGTACTGATGCTGGTAGTGGTGTTGTTGGTGTTAAACTGGCGGTGGTATTACAGGTGTTAAACTGGTAGTGGTAGTGGTGTTGCTCGTGTTAAACTAGTGGTGGTATTACTGGTATTAAACTGGTAGTGGTGTTCCTGGTGTTAAACTGGCAGTGGTGTTGCTGGTGGTGGTTATTACTGGTGTTAAACTGGTAGTGGTGTTGCTGGTGTTAAACTGGCAGTGGTGTTGCTAGTGATAAACTGTGGTGGCATTACTGGTGTTAAACTGGTAGTGGTGTTGCTGTGTTAAACTGGTAGTGGTGTTGCTGGTGTTAAACTGGTAGTGGTGGTGTTGCTGGTGTTAAACTGGTAGTGGTGGTGTTGCACGTGTTAAACTGGTAGTGGTGGTGTTGCTGGTGTTAAACTGGTAGGGGTGGTGTTGCTGGTGTTAAACTGGTCGTGGTGGTACCGGTGTTGCTGGTGTTAAACTGGTAGTGGTGTTGCTGGTGTTAAACTGGTAGTGGTGTTCCTAGTGTTAAACTGGTAGTGGTGGTGTTGCTGGTGTTAAACTGGTAGTGGTGCTGCTGGTGTTAAACTGGTAGTGGTGTTGTTGGTGTTAAACTGGTAGTGGTGGTAGTGGTGTTAAACTGGTAGTGGTGGTATTGCTGGTGTTAAACTGGTAGTGGTGGTATTACTGGTGTTAAACTGGTAGTGATATGGCTGGTGATAAACTGGTAGTGGTGTAGCTGATGTTAAACTGGTAGTGGTGTTGCTGGTGTTAAACTGGTAGTGGTGGTGTTGCTGGCGTTAAACTGGAAGTGGTGGTATTACTGGTGTTAAACTGGTAGTGGTGTTGCTGGTGTTAAACTGGTAGTGGTATTGCTGATGTTAAACTGGTAGTGGTGTTGCTGGTGTTAAACTGGTAGTGGTGTTGCTGGTGTTAAACTGGTAGTGGTATTGCTGATGTTAAACTGGTAGTGGTTGTGTTGCTGGTGTTAAACTGGTAGTGGTATTGCTGGTGTTAAACTGGTAGTGGTATTGCTGGTGTTAAACTGGTAGTGGTGTTGCTGGTGTTAAACTGGTAGTGGTGTTGCTGGTGTTAAACTGGTAGTGGTGTTTGTTGGTGTTAAACTGGTAGTGGTTGTGTTGCTGGTGTTAAACTGGTAGTGGTTGTGTTGCTGGTGTTAAACTGGTAGTGGTTTGTGTTGCTGGTGTTAAACTTATAGTGGTGTTGCTGGTGTTAAACTGGTGGTGGTGGTAATGATGTTGCTGGTGTTAAACTGATAGTGGTGGTAGTGGTGTTGCTGGTGTTAAACTGGTAGTGGTGGTAGTGGTGTTGCTGGTGTTAACCTGGTAGTGGTGGTAGTGGTGTTGCTGGTGTTAATCTGGTAGTGGTGTTGCTGTTGTTAAACTAGTAGTGGTGGTATTGCTGGTGTTAAACTGGTGGTGGTATTACTGGTGTTAAACTTGTAGTGGTGGTAGTGGTGTTGCTGGTGTTAAACTGGTAGTGGTGGTGTTGCTGGCGTTAAACTGGTAGTGGTGGTGTTTGGTGTTAAACTGGTAGTGGTGTTGCTGGTGTTAAACTGGTAGTGGTGTTGCTGGTGTTAAACTGGTAGTGGTGGTGTCGCTGGCGTTAACCTGGTAGTGGTGCTGCTGGCGTTACACTGGTAGTGGTGTTGCTGTTGTTAAACTGGTAGTGGTGGTATTGCTGGCGTTAAACTGGTAGTGGTATTGCTGGTGTTAAACTGGTAGTGGTGTTGCTGTTGTTAAACTGGTAGTGGTGTTGCTGTTGTTAAACTGGTAGTGGTGGTATTGCTGGTGTTAAACTGGTGGTGGTATTACTGGTGTTAAACTGGTAGTGGTATTGCTGGTGTTAAACTGTAGTGGTGTTGCTGGTGTTGAACTGGTAGTGGTTGTGTTGCTGGTGTTAAGCTGGTACTGATGGTGTTGCTGGTGTTAAACTGGTAGTGGTGGTGTTACTGGTGTTAAACTGGTAGTGGTGTTGCTGGTGTTAAACTGGTAGTGGTGTTGCTGATGTTAAACTGGTAGTGGTGTTGCTGGTGTTAAACTGGTAGTGGTTGTGTTGCTGGTGTTAAACTGGTGGTGGTGGTATTCTGGTGATAAACTGGTAGTGGTGTTGCTGGTGTTAAACGGTAGTGGTATTGCTGATGTTAAACTGGTAGTGGTATTGCTGGTGTTAAACTGGTAGTGGTGTTGCTGGTGTTAAACTGGTAGTGGTGTTGCTGGTGTTAAACTGGTAGTGGTATTGCTGATGTTAAACTGGTAGTGGTTGTGTTGCTGGTGTTAAACTGGTAGTGGTATTGCTGGTGTTAAACTGGTAGTGGTGTTGCTGGTGTTAAACTGGTAGTGGTGTTGCTGGTGTTAAACTGGTAGTGGTTGTGTTGCTGGTGTTTAAACAGGTAGTGGTGTTGCTGGTGTTAAACTGTAGTGGTGGTGTTGCTGGCGTTAAACTGGTAGTGGTGGTGTTTGGTGTTAAACTGGTAGTGGTGTTGCTGGTGTTAAACTGGTAGTGGTGTTGCTGGTGTTAAACTGGTAGTGGTGTGTCGCTGGCGTTAACCTGGTAGTGGTGCTGCTGGCGTTACACTGGTAGTGGTGTTGCTGTTGTTAAACTGGTAGTGGTGGTATTGCTGGCGTTAAACTGGTAGTGGTATTGCTGGTGTTAAACTGGTAGTGGTGTTGCTGTTGTTAAACTGGTAGTGGTGTTGCTGTTGTTAAACTGGTAGTGGTGTTGCTGGTGTTAAACTGGTAGTGGTTGTGTTGCTGGTGTTAAACAGGTAGTGGTGTTGCTGGTGTTAAACTGGTAGTGGTGTTGCTGGTGTTAAACTGGTAGTGGTTGTGTTGCTGGTGTTAAACAGGTAGTGTGTTGCTGGTGTTAAACTGGTAATGATGGTAGTGGTGTTGCTGGTGTTAAACTGGTAGTGGTGTTGCTGGTGTTAAACTGGTAGTGGTGGTAGTGGTGTTGCTGGAGTTAAACTGGTAGTGGTGGTAGTGGTGTTGCTGGTGTTAAACTGGTAGTGGTGGTGTTGCTGATGTTAAACTGGTAGTGGTGGTGTTGCTGATGTTAAACTGGTAGTGGTGGTGTTGCTGGTGTTAAACTGGTAGTGGTGATATTGCTGATGTTAAACTGGTAGTGGTATTGCTGGTGTTAAACTGGTAGTGGTGTTGTTGGTGTTAAACTGGTACTGGTATTGCTTGTGTTAAACTGGTAGTGGTCTTGCTGGTGTTAAACTGGTAGTGGTGTTGCTGGTGTTAAGCTGGTAGTGGTGTTGCTGGTGTTAAACTGGTAGTGATGTTGCTGGTGTTAAACTGGTAGTGGTTGTGTTGCTGGTGTTAATCTGTTAGTGGTGTTGCTGGTGTTAAACTGTTAGTGATGTTGCTGGTGTTAAACTGGTAGTGCTGTTGCTGGTGTTAAACTGGTAGTGGTGGTAGTTGTGTTGCTGGTGTTAAACTGGTAGTGGTGTTGCTGGTGTTAAACTGGTAATGGTTGTGTTGCTGGTGTTAAACTGGTAGTGGTGTTGTTGGTGTTAAACTGGTAGTGGTGTTGCTGGTGTTAAACTGGTAGTGGTGTTGCTGGTGTTAAACTGGTAGTGGTGGTGTTGCTGGCGTTAAACTGGTGGTGGTATTACTGGTGTTAAACTGGTAGTGGTTGTGTTGCTGGTGTTAAACTGGTAGTGGTGTTGCTGGTGTTAAACTGGTAGTGGTGTTCCTGATGTTAAACTGGTAGTGGTGTTGCTGGTGTTAAACTGGTAGTGGTGTTGCTGGTGTTAAACTGGTAGTGATGGTGTTGCTGGCGTTAAACTGGTAGTGGTGTTGCTGGTGTTAAACTGGTAGTGGTTGTGTTGCTGGTGTTAAACTGGTAGTGGTGTTGCTGGTGTTAAACTGGTAGTGGTTGTGTTGCTGGTGTTAAACTGGTAGTGGTGTTGCTGGTGTTAAACTGGTAGTGGTGTTGCTGGTGTTAAACTGGTAGTGATGTTGCTGGCGTTAAACTGGTAGTGGTGTTGCTGGTGTTAAACTGGTAGTGGTTGTGTTGCTGGTGTTAAACATCTGGTGGTAGTAGTGTTGTTCGTTGTTAAACTGGTGGTGGTAGTGGCAGTGTTATCGTTGTTGTTGTTGTTCTTGTTGTTGTTGTTGTTCTTCTTCTTCTTCTTCTTCTTTGTCGTCCTCCTTTTGTGAGAATCTAGTTCGTCCACGTTCATATTGCTTGTAGCCCAGCCGACTACAAGAGCCACATCAGGGCTAACACCACGTCAAAAACCGACAACCGGGTCAAGGTAAAAGACAACATTTAAACACCATGCTCACCGTTAACCTTGCAAGTATGTTTACATGTAAATTGTGAGAACCTTAATAACCCTGTCCTAAGCACTTGATGTCAAAAGAAATAATAATAATAATAATTACAATATTTATATAGCGCAAAATCTTGATAAAATCAAATCTAAGCGCTGAAGCAGACACACACGTAAGCACGCACGCACGCACGCACGCACACACACGCACGCACACACACACACACACACACACACACACACGCATGGCTATAAATGGGGAGAAAGAATAAAGCAATAAAAGCAAGAATAAAAGCAATGGAAAATTATAGAGAGCATAGCATATACAATTATATATTATAACCATGTGATTCCCTCCGAGCGGAGACAGGCTGCAGGGGGGGGGGGGGGGGGGGTTGAGTGAGGTTAGGATTTTATGCGGAGGAGAAAAGGTGAGTTTTGAGAGCGGACTTGAAGGAGACAAAAGTAGGTTGCTGACGGACTGAGAGAGGAAGTCTGTTCCAGGAGAGTGGACCAGAAACAGAGAAGGCTCGTGGACCATAGGTATTGAGCTTAGTGCGTGGAAAGCGAAAAGTCAGAGGATCGGAAGCAGAGCGGAGGGTACGTGAGGGAAGATAGATCTCAAGTAGGCTTGACAGGTAATCGGGGGCTGCGTTATTGAGGCTTTTGTAGCACATGGTGTCTAGTTTGTACTGTATGCGCTTTGATACAGGGAGCCAGTGAAGTTGTGCCAGGAGAGGAGATATGTGGTCAGCTTTTTTCTTTTTGAGTACAAGGCGTACAGCATTGTTTTGAATGCGCTGTAGGATGTGAATGGTGGAGGCAGGAAGACCAGACAGGAGTGAATTGCAATAGTCAATGCGAGACATTATGAAGGAGAGAACGAGTTTTGCAGTTGTTTCGACAGAGAGATACTTCCTGATCAGCCTTATACGATGGAGATGATAGTAGCAGGATCTGGCAGTTTGAGAAACAAAGTTGTTCATGGAGAGGGTAGAGTCAATGCAGACACCAAGGTTTTTAGCTGAATCAGAAATTGGGACTGATGTGTTACATAATGGGAGAGAAAGAGGAGGCAGCTGAGAAAGTTTCTGACGGGTGCCAATGAGGATAGCTTCTGTTTTGTCGTCATTAAGCTGAAGTCTATTGTGTGTCATCCAGTTCTTAATGTCCGAGTAACACTCAGTGGTGCGAGTCAACAGGCGCTGTATATTATCAGGTGAGTCACTGTCTTGAAGTTGGGTGTCATCAGCATAGAAGTGGTGTTTTATGGAGTGGGAGTTGATGATGGTGGACAGGGGGGAGGTGTAAAGAGTGAACAGAACAGGGCCAAGGACAGATCCTTGTGGAACACCACAGGTCAGGTATGCAGGTTGAGAGTAAGTGCCATTGATGAGAACGGTTTGTTTTCTGTTGGATAGGTATGAAGTGAACCAAGACAGAGCAATATCAGAGATGCCAAAAGTATGATGAAGTCTAGAAAGGAGAATACCATGATCAATGGTATCAAAGGCTGCAGACAGATCAAGGAGTGTGAGGAGAGAGACTTTGCCAGTATCAGTTGCAAGGAGGAGATTGTTGAGAATGTGTAGTAGGGCAGTTTCAGTGCTATGGCACTGGTGGTAGGCTGACTGGAAAGGATTGAGGAGATTGTTGGCAGACAGGTGAGAGTTCAGCTGGTTGAGGACGACTTTTTCAAGGAGTTTTGACAAGAAAGAGAGATTAGAGATAGGCCGGTAATTTTTCAGTTCATTTGGATCTAAATTGTGTTTCTTGAGGAGAGGGTGAACAATAGCAGACTTGAAAGAATCAGGGACAGTTCCAGTTTGAAGAGAAGTGTTGATGATGTCAGTGATGAATGGGAGGAGAGTAGGGAGACAGTCGGCGTAGAGAGAACCTGGAAGAGGATCCAGTTCGCAGGTTTTGAACGACATGGATCTGATTGTGTTGAGAATTTCAAAATGTTCAGCGTGCCAGGCAGTCTTGCAGTGAAGCAGTTGTCCTGTGGTAGTGCATTGTCCGCCCATGTTTCCTGAGTTCTGGAGCCTGACAGGCGATGCCGCTGCTTCGTAATATCGTACAGCACGTGCGTTTCACGTGCCGTGTGTCGTTATGTCAATATGAGATTTTTAAATAAATGTTTATTTTTGTTTTATATCATCACACTTGGGGAGTAACTTTACCGTTCTGCTTACCTTTTTTTATATATTTTTTTTTTCCTACTTTTTGGGTTTTTTTGTTTTGGTTGTTGTTGTTATTGTTGTT
>JAPXFY010000034.1:1680732-1703232 GCA_030674185.1 Monoplex corrugatus
AAATCCCCCTTCCTCATAAAATGGCCTATAAATGTTGCCTGTCTTTTCCTAATCTTCCTTATGAGTGATCTTCTTGTGTCTGCCTCCATCAAGACTGTCTCGTTTGTTTTCTTTGCTGTCCATGGAACTCTCAACATTCTTCTGAGAAACCACATCTTGGCTGCCTCAATCTTGTTCTGGCTTTGCTTGTTTACTGTCCACGCCTCACATCCGTACAGAACCAATACTGTTGTAGGGATGTGAGGCGTGGACAGTCAATAAGCAAAGCCAACAAGCAGTGTCTTCAAAAATATATCATTGTGGGATTTTTCGGCTCCAACCGGCTCCTACCCAGAGTTGGGCGTGCTATGGGCTCATTGGGAAGACTGGGACCACACAGTGGAGTCTCATCCTCTTCACGGATGCGTCATTGAAGGTGTTGCTCAAATCTTCTGATCAGCACTGCAGGTGTCTGTATCTCTCGGGTCTGGTCGATACCAGGATACATTAAGATGGTAAGCGTAGAGTACAACCCTGTCACGCAGTCTCAATCCTAGATGGAACTCCATAGCATCATGATTATCATCCTCATCGACATCATCATCATCACTACATTGTAAAAACTGTGTGATATCTGTCCTTTATTTATTTATTTATTTATTTACTTTTATTTATTTGTTTGTTTATTCATTTATTTGTTTGTTTCTTTATTTATTTATTTTTGTATTCATTGGTTTGTTTTTGTTTTCACTTTTTATTTATTTATTTATTTATGTATTTATTTATCTATCTATCTGTTTGTTTATTTACTGATCTGTTTATGTATCTGTTCACTTACTGATGTATCTATTTATGTATTCATGGTTCATTTTGTTTGGCTTTAATGGTGTTCCTTTTTCTTTAAGATTTTATCTGTAGCTTTAATAATGTCATGACTTTGTTCAAACCAACATTTTTCAATTCTATCTCACCCCACCCCCACCCCCCATCCCCAACCCCATCCCCAACCTCCCTCCCACTGTATGTACGCAGGTCTTATGGCAGTGGGAAACCAGAGATGCTGGAGAGACGAACTGGGTGGTTGTACGGAAAGATGTGAGTATGATATACATGTATTACCACTATTTTATATCATCATCATCATCATCATCATCAGGTGCCTTGCCGCATGGCGTTGGCGATCATGGACTTCCATCTGTCTCTATCTCTCGTTGCCCCCAGCATCTCCCCCACCCTCCTCATCCTCAGCCACTCTGCAAGTCCGTCCAGCATTCTCTCCCTTGGTCTACCTGGTGCTCTCTTTCCCTCCAGCTTCCCCGTTGTGACCAGGTGCTCCAAATCCCCCTTCCTCATAAAATGGCCTATAAACGTTGCATTGTCTTTTCCTAGTCTTCCTTATGAGTGATCTACTTGTGTCTGCCTCCATCAAGACTGTCTCGTTTGTTTTCTTTGCTGTCAATGGAACTCTCAACATTTTATTAGAAACCACATCTCGGCTGCTGCAATCTTGCTCTGGCTTTGTTTGTTGACTGTCCACGCCTCACATCCGTACAACAGCATTGGTTCTATATAACATTCAAGACTTCTCTTCCTGATGTTAATTGATAGGCATTTGTTGGTAAGAATGCCTGTCATCTTCCCGAATGCTGTTTTGGCTTGGCCGATTCTGCTGGCTATTTCTGATGTGCATCTGCCGTTTGATGAAATGACCGTTCCCAGGTATTTGAATTTATCAACCTGTATCAAGGTTGTGCCATTTGCTGTTATTTTGCATGAGGGGATTTCACGTTTTTTACTGATCACCATGACTTCAGTCTTCCTGCTGTTTAGTTCCCGCCCCTTACATTTGCTTTCTTTTCTAGTATATTCACAAGGTTTTGTAGGTCCCTTTCATTTTCTGCAATTAGCACGGTGTCATCTGCGTACCGAATGTTGTTTATCATTTTCCCTCCAACCTTTAATCCAGAGTCTTCTTCTAGGTTTCTCATGATGTTTTCGCTGTATAGTGAAAACGGATCTGGTGACAAAACACAACCCTGTCTGACTCCTCTTTTTATGTTTTGGAAAGAGCTTATATTGTTTTCTATTCTCATTGTTGCTGTTTGTTCCCAGTACATATTTCTGATTATTCGTACATCTTTTCCATCAACATTGAGTCACATCATTATTATAATGCTTAATCCATTAAAATTATTAGCACATTAAGTTAGTTGGCCTTATTTTCGATGTTTTCAGTGTCATTAATTATATTTTATCGTAACTAGTAATATGCATGTACTTTTATCCCAACTTTTAATTTTTTATATTTTTTTGCAGGTAAAGCGGCAGTTTACTGTAGATCTAAGCGGTAATTTAATTTAATCATGGCTGGTAATTTGACAGACGAGGAGCGCAAATAGATTTTAAAACAATACTGGAAGATAAATGGACTTTTTGGGGGGGGGGGGGATATGTAAAGGAAAGCGTTTTCGTACGCAAGCCGCGCACTGTTAATGACATGATTCAGTTCATTTTGCAGGCTTGTCAAGAAATTGATGCTGATAAAGATCTTAGTGCTAGAATGTGTATGACTATGAGTCTCCGCTCTCGATTAGAGGAGTGTGTGAATACCGACGGCAAGCAGTTTGAGTATCTGAGCGATTAAGGCTGTACTTGTTATTACATGTATAGGCATAGGGAGGCATACCAGGAATGCCTGGATGCTTGGAACATGCCACGTTGATTTGGGATGCCATCCAAAAAGCAAGAACAGAGAAGAGAGACATTGACGTAGTTTGGCTTGATCTGGCGAATGCATATGGATCAGTTCCACACGATATGATCCAGCTGGCTCTTGAAATGTATCACATCCCAGAAAACATCCGAACAATGCTGAGGAAGTATTTCCAAGGGTTCTCAATGCGGTTCTCTACCAAAGAATACACTACGGACTGGATAGACCTAGAGGTGGGCATTGCAATGGGCTGTGCAATCTCTCCCATACTGTTCGTGTTGGCAATGGAAGTCATCTTGAAAGCTGCAATGAAGATTCATGTCCAGTGAATCTGGGAGATGGATACCAGATGCCTCCTCTGAAAGCTTTCATGGATGACACAACAGTCTTGTCCACGGATGAGGAAGAGACACACCAAATCTTAAAGCAGCTGGATGAGCTGGTGGCTTCTTCAAGAATGAGGTTCAAACCAAAGAAATCCCGAAGTCTCTCACTGCGAAAAGGAAAAGTGGCAGATTTCAGTCAAATTCATGGTAGCCAACCAAGCCATCCCCACTGTCACAGAAGAGCCAGTAAAAAGTCTCGGAAGATGGTATGATGACTCCCTGAAAGACACACAAAGGGGATGTGAAACCAAGCAAACAGCAGAAGAAGGCCTGAAGAAAATAGATAACTGCGGACTGCCAGGCAAATACAAAGTCTGGTGTCTACAGTTCATGCTGATACCAAAGCTGCTGTGGCCACTGCTAATCTATAACATTTGCACCAGCACAGTGGAAGCAATGGAAGCCAAAATCAACAAATACACAAGAAAATGGCTCGGTGTCCCACCTGGTCTCACTGATGTTGCATTCTACTGTCGTCAAGCAATGCTGAAGCTACCTCTCAAATCCATAGTGGAGGAATACAAAGTTGGAAAAGCAAGACTGTTGAGCATGCTGGAGGAATCGGAAGACAATATCGTGAGATCAGTTCAGCCAAAGCTGAGAACTGGCAAAAAATGGAAAGTCCAAGAGGCTGTAAACAATGCCAAGAGAAACCTCAGCATCAAAGAAATAATTGGACACACGCAAACCAACAGACAGGGACTGGGAGCAACAAAAATGCAGTGGTGGTCCAAAGCCAAAAGGAAGGAAAAAAGAGACATGATCATACAGGAGTTGAAGAAAGAAGAAGATGTCAAAAGATGCAGAAGGCAGTCCAGCAAGGTCAACAGGGGCAATGGACAACATGGGACAGTGCACTCCAAAGAAGTCTCAGCTGGAACGATATGTGGCACATGGCTCCTCTAAGGAAAAGCTTCCTCCTCAGATCTGTATATGACCTGCTCCCCTCGAATGCAAACTTAGTGAAATGGGGGAAATCAGATGACCCAGCATGTCCGCTCTGTCAGAAGAAACAAACAGTGGAACATGTCCTAAGCTCTTGCAAAGTAGCGCTAGCCCAAGGAAGGTATACATGGAGGCACAACCAAGTTCTGAAAGTGATCACAGACGTGGTTAGCGAAAAAAACATGACCCCAAACGCACCAATTGCTATGACAACGTTCTACAAAGCAGGAGGGAAATAGGTCTGGCCCGAAATTACTATGACAACCAGCACTTTTGCCAAAGCGTCTTCTGGATGGAGCAGTCGACTGGGAGTGTACAGCAGACCTCCCAGAGTGGAGAAATTGCCCAGATGTCATCAGCAAGACAGGCATGAGACCAGACATAGCTCTCCACTCTGACTCCTCGAAACAAGTGATTCTGATAGAACTCAATGTGCCATACGAAAGCAGAATGGAAGAAGCACATATCTACAAGACTGAAAAATACGCCGGTCTTGCCAGCACCCTGAAGAAAGCAGGTCTGCGGGTCAAAATCTTCGCCATAGAGGTCGGGGCAAGAGGGTTTGTGGGCACCTCCGCTTATGATCTCATGAAACAACTCGCCATTTCTGGGAAGAAGAGGACTAGAGCCCTTAAAGCGATGGCAGAGGCAGCAGAAAGGAGCTCAAGCTGGATCTGGGCAAGGAGGAACCAAAAGTGAACTTTATAAGGATTAAATTCCCTACAGATGATGTGTGCCCCGTTAGCACATTGGTAAAACCGCGTACCGCAATTCTGAAGCGCAAAATCGCCCAGGTTCGCTCCCGGCGTGGGGAAAAAAAAAAAATACACAACAGCAGAAGGGCATCCAGGAGTCATGACCTGGATGTGGCCCGGCCCCCGAGAGTGTAAGGAGTTCAGGGCCGAAACACTTGTCTAAAGGGGGTTACTTCTCGAAGACCTTCTGTTGTCTAGCTCTCCGTAGAGTTTCTTTCTACCTGTATATGCAATATTCATTTTTTTTGTTTAATAAATGCAATGAGTATTGTACGTGTTTTCTTTTTTCATAACTGTATACCTACTTTTGCACCCATGTATTGCCACTATTTTATTAGTTTAATTTAATTACCACTACTTAGTCCTTTTCTCCCATTGTGGACGAAGCAGCAGGGAAGTTTCAGTCTTTTTTTTTCTCCTGTGTTTTGTATTTGGTGTTTGTTCGTTTGTGATCTTACGTCTACGCTTGACAAAGGCCAGTTGGCCAAACATTTGGCTATGTCTTGTCTGGTTGTATTCAATACGTGTTCTGACTCTTTTTTTTTTTTTCCTAATTTTTCTCTCTCGTCTTTTTCTCCTAATTTTTGTATCTGGTGTTTGTTTGTTTGTTTGCTTTTTCTCCTTATTTTTGTATCTGGTGTTTGTTTGTTTGTGATCGTACGCTTGATAAAGGCCTGTTGGCCGAAAATTTGGGCCTGTCTTGTCTTGTTGTATTAAATACGCGTTCTTATTCTTTTTCTTTTTTTTTCTTTTTTTTTCTCTCTCTCTCTCTCTCTGGTTCCTGTTTGCTTGAACGCGGGCAGTCACACTTGTTTTGGAGTCCAATGACCTTAACTGTAAAGCACTTTCCATTCACCGGGCTATTTGTTGGTTTTTTTGTTTGTTTTTGTTGTTGTTGTTTTTTGGATAGAGCCGTGGACTCAGGATATTCAGTTTCAATTTGTCAAGATGACGTCTCCACACTTGGAATGAATTCCAAATGCACGACCGTCACAGGTACCATGTGTTGGAGAAGATCCAGAATGATCACAACACAAGCCTTATTAAGCCTGCACATAAAACCATGAGCTGGCCAGGTCCTGAGGTCCCACCTAGACAGTTCCATAATTCTGGGGTCGTAAGGGAGTGAGGTGGCAGAGGCCTCAACTTTTCCGGGGGCCAGCACAACGAGGGCGGCGCCCATCCCCTCTCCCTCGATTCAAATTCATATTAACATTTTTTTGTTTTGTTACCAAGACTTCAGTAAGGCAAAAAGGCTAATTGGTCTTCAAGGGGTGGGACCTGTGAAATCAACCTATCTCTGCAATGTTTTTTACCAAGGCAGCCAGGCAATGCCCTGCTCTCAGCACGACGCCAGCGCATAAGGAAATGCGTAAGCTTAAGGTGTCTGTTTGGTAACTGTTGGTAGATTTGGGTGGAGTGCATATGGCATCGTCCTTGTGCCATGAATCCCTCTTGAATAAACTCTGACCTTCGACCTATGACCTCCATTCACTTGTCAGCATGGTTTTCGTCACTAGCGCAACGGACTACATGTATCGGCTGGAACTTGTAGAAGGTTGTAATAATAATAATAATAATTACAATATTTATATAGCGCAAAATCTTGATAAAATCAAATCTAAGCGCTGAAACACACACACACACGCACGCACGCACACACACGCACGCACGCACGCACGCACACGCAACCACGCACGCACACACCCCACACACACACACACACACGGCTATAAATGGGGAGAAAGAATAAAAACAATGGAAAATTATAGAGAGCATATTATATACAATTATATATTACAATGTGATTCCCCTCCGAGTGGAGACAGGCTGCAGAGGGGATTGAGTGAGGTCAGGATTTTATGCAGAGGAGAAAAGGTGAGTTTTGAGAGCGGACTTGAAGGAGATAAAAGTAGGTTGCTGACGGACTGAGAGAGGAAGTTTGTTCCAGGAGAGTGGACCAGAAACAGAGAAGGCTCGTGGACCATAGGTATTGAGCTTAGTGCGTGGAAAGCGAAAAGTCAGAGGATCGGAGGCAGAGCGGAGGGTACGTGAGGGAACATAGATCTCAAGTAGGCTTGACAGGTAATCGGGGGCTGCGTTATTGAGGCTTTTGTAGCACATGGTGTCTAGTTTGTACTGTATGCGCTTTGATACAGGGAGCCAGTGAAGTTGTGCCAGGAGAGGAGATATGTGGTCAGCTTTTTTCTTTTTGAGTACAAGGCGTACAGCATTGTTTTGAATGCGCTGTAGGATGTGAGTGGTGGAGGCAGGAAGACCGGACAGGAGTGAATTACAATAGTCAATGCGAGACATTATGAAGGAGAGAACGAGTTTTGCAGTTGTTTCCACAGAGAGATACTTCCTGATCAGGCTTATACGATGGAGGTGATATTAGCAAGATCTGGCAGTTTGAGAAACAAAGTTGTTCATGGAGAGGGTAGAGCCAATGCAGACACCAAGGTTTGTAGCTGAATCAGAAATAGGGACTGATGTGTTACATAATGGGAGAGAAAAAGGAGGCAGCTGAGAAAGTTTCTGACGGGTGCCAATGAGGATAGCTTCTGTCTTGTCATCATTTAGCTGAAGTTTGTTGTATGCATCCAATTTTTGATGTCCGAGTAACACTCAGTGGTGCGTGTCAGGAGGCGCTCTATATTGTCAGGTGAGTCACTGTCTTGAAGTTGGGTGTCATCAGCATAGAAGTGATGTTTTATAGAGTGGGAGTTGATGATGGTGGACAGGGGGGAGGTGTAAAGAGTGAAAAGAACAGGGCAAGGACAGATCCTTGTGGAACACCACAGGTCAGGTATGCAGGTTGAGAGTAAGTACCATTGATGAGAACAGTTTGTTTTCTGTTTGATAGATAAGAAGTGAACCAGGAGAGAGCAATGTCAGAGATGCCAAAAGTATGATGAAGTCTAGAAAGGAGAATACCATGATCAATGGTATCAAAGGCTGCAGACAGATCAAGGAGTGTGAGGAGAGAGACTTTGCCAGTATCAGTTGCAAGGAGGAGATTGTTGAGAATGTGTAGCAAGGCAGTTTCAGTGCTTTGGCACTGGCGGTAGGCTGACTGGAAAGGATTGAGGAGATTGTTGGCAGACAGGTGAGAGTTCAGTTGGTTCGAATCCCCATCAATCCCTTCAGAAATCGTTCTGGGACTTTTCCGCTTTATTTCCTTCCACCTACAGTTGAGTGTGAGCATGGTATGGGCTCATTGGGAAGACTGGGACCACACAGTCCAGTCTCTTCCACCCACAGTTGAGTGTGAGCATGGTATGGGCTCATTGGGAAGACTGGGACCACACAGTCCAGTCTCTTCCACCCACAGTTGAGTGTGAGCATGGTATGGGCTCATTGGGAAGACTGGGACCACACAGTCCAGTCTCTTCCACCCACAGTTGAGTGTGAGCATGGTATGGGCTCATTGGGAAGACTGGGACCACACAGTCCAGTCTCTTCCACCCACAGTTGAGTGTGAGCATGGTATGGGCTCATTGGGAAGACTGGGACCACACAGTCCAGTCTCTTCCACCCACAGTTGAGTGTGAGCATGGTATGGGCTCATTGGGAAGACTGGGACCACACAGTCCAGTCTCTTCCACTTCACAGATGAGTCGCTGAGGGTGTTGCTTAAGTCTTCTGGCCAAACCACAGGTATCTGTATCTCTCAGGCCTGGTTCACTCCGGGATATTTCACGATAATAAGCATAGAGTACATCCCTATCACAGAGTCGGAATTATAGATGCAGCTCCTCAGCGTCATGAGTATTATCCTTGTCATCATCATCGGAGTCGTCGACATCGTCGTCGTTGTAGTCATCATCACCATCATCATCAATGGCATTTTAAAAAAATCGTCATCATCACCACAATCATCATCGTCGTCGTTGTCATCATTATCATCATCGTCATCGTCGTTGTTGTCGTAGTCATCACCATCGTCGTCGTCGTCGTCATCATCGTCGTCATCATCATCATCATCATGGTCATCATCGCATTTTTAAAAAAATGCCAGCTTCTGTGGCCATTAAATTAAGATGACGTACATTGAGTTTTGCAGTAAGTGTGTGTGTGTGTGCATGTATGTGTGTGTGTATATGTCTGTGTGTGTGCGTTCGCGTGTCTGTGTGTGTGTGTGTGTGTTCTCTCTCTGTGTCTGTGTGTGTCTACGTGTGTGTCTATATGTGTGTCTGTGTGTGTGCGTGTATGTATGTGCGCGCGCGCGTGTGTGTCTGTGTGTGTATGTATGTGTTCCGTGTGTATGTGTGTGTGTATGTGTTCCGTGTGTGTGTATGTATGTGTTCCATATGTGTGTGTGTGTGTATGTATGTGTTCCGTGTGTGTGTGTATGTATGTGTTTCCGTGTGTGTGTATGTGTTCCGTGTGTGTGTGTGTGTGTGTGTGTATGTATGTGTTCCGTGTGTGTGTGTATGTATGTGTTCCGTGTGTGTGTGTGTATGTATGTGTTCCGTGTGTGTATGTATGTATGTGTTCCGTATGTGTGTGTGTATGTATGTATGTGTTCCGTGTGTGTGTGTGTATGTATGTATGTGTTCCGTGTGTGTGTGTATGTATGTATGTGTTCCGTGTGTGTGTGTGTGTGTGTATGTGTTTTGGTGTATGTGTGTGGTGTTGTGTTCCGTGTATGTGTTCCGTGTATGTGTGTGTGTTGTATGTGTTCCGTGTATGTTGTGTGTGTTGTATTGTATGTGTGTTGTGTGTGTGTGTGTGTGTATGTGTTCCGTGTGTGTGTGATGTGTTCGTTGTGTGTATGTGTTGTGTGTGTTGTGTTAGTGTGTGTGTTATGTGTTTCCGTTGTTGTGTGTATGTGTTGTGTGTGTGTGTGTATGTGTTGTGTGTGTGTATGTGTTCGTATGTGTTGTGTGTTGTGTGTTCGTGTGTGTGTATGTGTCCGTGTGTGTGTGTGTGTGTGTTGTGTGTGTGTGTGTCTGTATGTTGTGTTGTGTTGTGTGTTGTATGTGTTCTGTTGTGTGTGTGTATTGTTGTGTGTGTTGTTGTTGTGTGTATGTGTGTGGTGTATGTGTGGTTCCGTGTGTTGTGTGATTGTTTGTATGTGTTCGTTGTGTGTATGTGATGTATGTGTTCGTTTGTGTGTGTTGTGTGTGTGTTGTATGTATGTGTTCCGTGGTGTGTTGTGTTGTGTATGTGTGTGTGTATGTGTTCCGTGTGTGTGTGTGGTTGTGTGTGTGTTTGTGTGTGTGTGTGTCGTTGTGTTGTGTGTGTGTGTGTGTGTTGTGTTGTGTTGTGTGTGTGTGTGTGTGTGTGTTGTGTGTGTGTGTTGTGTGTTGTATGTGTGTGTGTGTGTATGTGTTCCGTGTGTGTTGTGTGTGTTGTGTGTGTGTGTTGTGTGTGTTGTGTGTGTGTGTGTTGTGTGTGTTGTGTATGTGTTGTGTTCCGTTGTGTGTGTGTGTGTGTGTTCGTGTGTGTGTGTGTGTGTATGTGTTCCGTGTGTGTGTGTATGTGTTCCGTATATATGTGTGTGTGTGTATGTGTTCCGTATGTGTGTGTGTGTGTGTGTGTGTATGTGTTCCGTGTGTGTGTGTGTGTGTGTGTGTGTGTGCATGTGTTCCGTGTGTGTGTGTGTGTATGTGTTCCTTGTGTGTGTATGTGTTCCGTGTGTGTGTGTGTGTATGTGTTCCGTGTGTGTGTGTGTGTGTGTATGTATGTTGTCCTTGTGTGTGTGTGTGTGTGTGTATGTGTTCCGTATGTGTGTGTGTGTGTGTGTATGTGTTCCGTGTGTGTGTGTGTGTGTGTGTGTGTGTGTGTGTGTATGTATGTATGTGTTCCTTGTGTGTGTGTGTATGTGTTCCGTGTGTGTGTGTGTGTGTGTGTCCGTTTGTGTGTGTCTGTGTATGTATGTTCCGTGTGTGTGTGTGTGTGTGTATGTGTTGTGTGTCTGTGTGTATGTATGTGTTCCGTGTGTGTGTGTGTGTATGTGTTCCGTGTGTGTGTGTGTGTGTGTGTGTTCCGTATGTGTGTGTATGTGTTCCGTGTGTGTGTGTGTGTGTGCTCCGTATGTGTGTGTGTGTGTGTGTATGTGTTCCGTGTGTGTGTGTGTGTGTGTGTGTGTGTATGTATGCATGTGTTCCGTATGTGTGTGTGTGTATGTGTTCCGTGTGTGTGTGTGTATGTGTTCCGTGTGTGTGTGTGTGTGTGTGTATGTATGTGTTCCGTGTGTGTATGTGTGTTCCGTATGTGTGTGTATGTGTTCCGTGTGTGTGTGTGTTCCGTATGTGTGTGTATGTGTTCCGTGTGTGTGTGTTCCGTATGTGTGTGTATGTGTTCCGTGTGCATGTATGTATGTGTTCCATATGTGTGTGTGTATGTGTTCCGTGTGTGTATGTATGTGCTCCATGTGTATGTGTTCCGTGTGTGTGTGTGTGCATGTATGTGTTCCGTGTGTATGTGTTCCGTGTATGTGTTCCGTGTGTGTATGTGTTCGTGTGTGTGTATGTGTTCCGTGTGTGTTCCGTGTGTGTGTATGTGTTCCGTGTGTGTGTGTGTATGTGTTCCGTGTGTGTGTGTATGTGTTTCCGTGTGTGTGTGTGTATGTGTTTCGTGTGTGTATGTGTTCCGTATGTGTGTGTATGTGTTCCGTGTGTGTGTATGTGTTCCGTGTGTGTGTGTTCCGTGTGTGTATGTGTTCCGTGTGTGTGTGTTTATGTGTTCCGTATGTGTGTGTATGTGTTCCGTATGTGTGTATGTGTTCCGTATGTGTGTGTATGTGTTCCGTGTATGTGTTCCGTTATGTGTGTGTGTGTGTGTGTATGTGTTCCGTGTATGTGTGTGTGTGTGTGTATGTGTTCCGTGTATGTGTGTGTGTGTATGTGTTATTTGTGTGTATGTGTGTGTGTGTTCCGTGTATGTGTTCCGTGTATGTGTGTGTATGTGTTCCGTGTATGTGTGTGTATGTATGTGTTCCTTGTGTGTGTGTGTATGTGTTCCGTGTGTGTGTGTATGTGTTCCGTGTGTGTGTGTATGTGTTCCGTGTGTGTGTATGTGTTCCGTGTATGTGTGTGTGTGTATGTGTTCCGTGTATGTGTGTGTGTATGTGTTCCGTGTGTGTGTATGTGTTCCGTGTGTGTATGTGTTCGTGTATGTGTGTGTGTGTGTATAATAATAATAATTACAATATTTATATAGCGCAAAATCTTGATAAAATCAAATCTAAGCGCTGAAGCAGACACACACGCAGGCACGCACGCTCGCACACACACGCACGCACACATACACACACACACACACACACACACACACACACACACACACACACACACACACGCATGGCTATAAATGGGGAGAAAGAATAAAAGCAATAAAAGCAAGAATAAAAGCAATGGAAAATTATAGAGAGCATAGCATACAATTATATATTATAACCATGTGATTCCCTCCGAGCGGAGACAGGCTGCAGAGGGGAGGGTTGAGTGAGGTTAGGATTTTATGCAGGAGAGAAAAGGTGAGTTTTGAGAGCGGACTTGAAGGAGACAAAAGTAGGTTGCTGACGGACTGAGAGAGGAAGTTTGTTCCAGGAGAGTGGACCAGAAACAGAGAAGGCTCGTGGACCATAGGTATTGAGCTTAGTGCGTGGAAAGCGAAGAGTCAGAGGATCAGAGGCAGAGCGGAGGGTACGTGAGGGAACATAGATCTCAAGTAGGCTTGACAGGTAATCGGGGGCTGCGTTATTGAGGCTTTTGTAGCACATGGTGTCTAGTTTGTACTGTATGCGCTTTGATACAGGGAGCCAGTGAAGTTGTGCCAGGAGAGGAGATATGTGGTCAGCTTTTTTCTTTTTGAGTACAAGGCGTGCAGCATTGTTTTGAATGCGCTGTAGGATGTGAATGGTGGAGGCAGGAAGACCAGACAGGAGTGAATTGCAATAGTCAATGCGAGACATTATGAAGGAGAGAACGAGTTTTGCAGTTGTTTCGACAGAGAGATACTTCCTGATCAGCTTTATACGATGGAGATGATAGTAGCAGGATCTGGCAGTTTGAGAAACAAAGTTGTTCATGGAGAGGGTAGAGTCAATGCAGACACCAAGGTTTTTAGCTGAATCAGAAATTGGGACTGATGTGTTACATAATGGGAGAGAAAGAGGAGGCAGCTGAGAAAGTTTCTGACGGGTGCCAATGAGGATAGCTTCTGTTTTGTCGTCATTAAGCTGAAGTCTATTGTGTGTCATCCAGTTCTTAATGTTCCGTGTGTGTGTGTGCATGTGTTCCGTGTATGTGTGTGTGTGTATGTGTTCCGTGTATGTGTGTGTGTGTATGTATGTGTTCCGTGTGTGTGTGTGTGTGTGTACGTGTTCCGTGTGTGTGTGTGTGTGTACGTGTTCCGTGTGTTTGTGTGTGTGTGTATGTGTTCCGTATGTGTGTGTGTGTTGTATGTGTTCCGTATGTGTGTGTGTGTGTGTGTATGTGTTCCGTGTATGTGTGTGTGTGTATGTGTTCCGTGTATGTGTGTGTGTATGTGTTTCTTGTGTGTGTATGTGTTCCGTGTATGTGTGTGTGTGTGTGTATGTGTTCCGTGTATGTATGTATGTGTTCCGTGTATGTGTGTGTATGTGTTCCGTGTGTGTGTATGTGTTCCGTGTATGTGTGTGTGTGTGTGTATGTGTTCCGTGTGTGTGTGTGTGTGTATGTGTTATGTGTATGTGTTCCGTGTATGTGTGTGTGTGTATGTGTTCCGTGTGTGTGTGTGTATGTATGTGTTCCGTGTGTGTGTGTATGTGTTCCATGTATGTGTGTGTGTATGTGCTCCGTGTATGTGTGTGTGTGTGTGTGTGTGTGTATGTGCTCCGTGTATGTGTGTATGTGTTCCGTGTATGTGTGTGTGTGTATGTGTTCCGTGTGTGTGTGTGTGTATGTGTTCCATGTTTGTGTGTATGTGTTCCGTGTGTATGTGTGTGTATGTATGTATGTGTTCCGTGTGTGTGTGTGTGTGTATGTATGTATGTGTTCCGTGTGTGTGTGTGTGTGTATGTGTTCCGTGTGTGTGTGTATGTGTTCCGTGTGTGTGTGTATGTGTTCCGTGTGTGTGTGTGTATGTGTTTCGTGTGTGTATGTGTTCCGTATGTGTGTGTATGTGTTCCGTGTGTGTGTATGTGTTCCGTGTGTGTATGTGTTCCGTGTGTGTGTGTATGTGTTCCGTGTGTGTGTATGTGTTCCGTATGTGTGTATGTGTGTATGTGTTCCGTATGTGTGTGTATGTGTTCCGTGTATGTGTTCCGTTATGTGTGTGTGTGTGTGTGTATGTGTTCCGTGATGTGTTGTGTGTGTATGTGTTCCGTGTATGTGTTGTGTGTGTGTATGTGTTTGTTGTGTATGTGTGTGTGTGTGTTCCGTGTATGTGTTCCGTGTATGTGTGTGTATGTGTTCCGTGTATGTGTGTGTGTGTGTATGTGTTCCTGTGTGTGTGTGTATGTGTTCCGTGTGTGTGTTATGTGTTGTGTTTCCGTGTATGTGTGTGTATGTGTTCCGTTGTGTGTGTGTGTGTGTATGTGTTCCGTGTGTGTGTATGTGTGTTCCGTTATTGTGTGTTGTGTTGTGTATGTGTTCCGTTATGTGTGTGGTGTGTATGTGTTCCGTGTGTGTGTGGTTAGTGTTGTGTGTGTGTGATGTGTTCGTGTATGTGTTCCGTTGTGTGTTGTGTTCCGTGTATGTGTTCGTGTGTGTGTGTATGTGTTCCGTGTTGTGTGTGTGTGATGTGTTCCTGTAGTGTGTGTGGTGTGTTGTTTCCGTGTATGTGTGTGTGTGTTGTATGTGTTCTTGTGTGTGTGTGTGTGAGTGTGTGTGTGTGTTGTGTTCGTGTTGTGTGTGGTGTATGTGTTCGTTTTGTGGTGTGTACGTGTTCCGTGGGGTGTTGTGTGTGTAGTTTTGTGTATGTGTTCCGTATGTGTGTGTGTGTGTTGTGTGGTTCGTTATTGTGGTGTGTGTGTATGTGTTCCGTGTATGTGTGTGTGTGTATGTGTTCCGTGTATGTGTGTGTGTATGTTGTTTCTTGTGTGTGTGTATGTGTTCCGTGTAGTGTGGGGTGTGTGTGTATGTGTTCCGTGTATGTATTGTTAGTGTGTTCGTGTATGTGTGTGTATGGTGTTGTGTTCCGTGTGTGTGTGTGTATGTGTTCCGTGATTGTGTGTGTGTGTGTATGTGTTCCGTGTGTGTGTGTGTGTTGTGTGTGTGTATGTGTTTCCGTGTATGTGTGTGTGTGTATGTGTTCCGTGTATGTGTGTGTGTGTATGTGTTCCGTGTGTGTGTGTTGTGTATGTGTTCCGTGTGTGTGTGTTTGTTTTGTGTTATGTGTGTCGTGTATGTGTGTGTGTATGTGTGTGTGTGTGTGTTGTGTGTGTTGTGTTGTATGTGTCCGTGTATGTGTGTTTCCGTGTATGTGTGTGTGTGTTGTGTTGTGTGTGTGTGTGTGTCCGTGTATGTGTTCCGTGTTGTGTGTGTTTTATGTGTTCCGTGTGTGTGTGTGTGTATGTGTTCCGTGTTGTGTGTGTGGTGTGTGTGTATGTATGTATGTGTTCCGTGTGTGTGTGTGTGATGTATGTATGTTTCCGTGTGTGTGTGTGTGTATGTGTTCGTTTATGTGTCCGTATGTATGTGTGTGTGTGTATGTGTTCCGTATGTGTGTGTGTGTGTATGTGTTCCGTGTGTGTGTATGTGTTCCGTGTGTGTGTGTGTATGTGTTCCTTGTGTGTGTGTGTGTGTGTGTGTGTGTGTGCATGTGTTCCGTGTGTGTGTGTGTATGTGTTCCTTGTGTGTGTGTGTGTGTGTGTGTATGTGTTTCCGTGTGTGTGTGTATGTGTTCGTGTGTGTGTGTGTGTATGTATGTGTTCCTTGTGTGTGTGTATGTGTTCCGTATGTGTGTGTGTGTGTGTATGTGTGTGTGTGTGTGTGTGTGTGTGTGTGTGTGTGTATGTATGTGTTCCTTGTGTGTGTGTGTATGTGTTCCGTGTGTGTGTGTGTGTGTGTGTGTGTCCGTTTGTGTGTGTCTGTGTATGTATGTGTTCCGTGTGTGTGTATGTATGTGTTGTGTGTCTGTGTGTATGTATGTGTTCCGTGTGTGTGTGTGTATGTATGTGTTGTGTGTATGTGTGTGTGATGTGTTCCGTATGTGTGTGTGTGTGTATTATGTGTTCCGTGTTTTGTGTGTGTGTGTGTGTATGTATGTGTTCCGTGTGTGGTGTGCATGTATGTGTTCCGTGTGTGTGTGGGGGTTCTTGTGTGTGTGTGTGTGTGTGTATGTATGTGTTCCGGTGTGTGTGTGTGTGTGTGTCTATGTATGTGTATATGTGTGTCTTGTATGTGTGTATGTGGACCTCTCTCTCTCTCTCTCTCTCTCTCTCTCTCTCTCTCTCCTCTCTCTGTCTGTGTGTGTGTTTTGGATCTCTCTCTCTCTCTCTGTATTTTGGACGTCTCTCTCTGTGTGTGTCGTGGGCAGGTTCTGGAATACATGATCCTGTTGCCTCTGGTCACGATGCCTTGCAGGGCGGCCAACACCACTGTCCAGCTGCCCTTGACCCTGCAGAAGGCTGACCACATGCGGACATACCGCTGTGCCTACAAGAACCAGATGGTCGGGAAGCTGGAGTTCGATTACCTGCTGGCCCAGCGGTTCTCCATCGGCCTTGTTCGGGACCGAAATCTTCAGCAGGACAAAGGTGGGGGTTTAAACTCGGCGGTCAAACACATGTGCACGCACGCACGCACGCAGGCGCATGCATGCATGCGCGCGAACACACACAGACAGACACACACACATACATATCTGTATACTATACACACACATACACACACAATATATATTATATATATGTGTATACATATATATATATATATATGTATATGTATATATAGATATAGATGTATGTATACATATAGTAGTAGTATAGGCCTCCTTCGGTCATGACTGACCATGGACAAAGTACATCCGTTCTAATGTCTAGATGGGCTGTCTGCTTGGTCCAAGCAGCGTCGCCTGTGACTGTACAGACCAATGCGAGAGAGGCAGTCTCTGTCGCAGCGGTCGCATGTGTATGCTGATGCTGGTCTGTTGGCTGTCATCCCTTTTCTGCGAACTCGCTTTTCTGCTGCAGCAGCTGACAGTTTGTCCTCACCAATCCGCAGCTGTTTCTTGAGAGTAGTTCTCCAGCTGTTCGGTCGTCTGCGAGGTCCTCCCAGGACTCAGTGTTGATCTCAAGCGCCTTCATGTCACGCTTGCAAACGTCTTTGTATCTCAGCTGTGGGCGGCCAATGTTTCTCTGCCCTGTGGCAAGCTCACCATAAAGGATGTCTTTTGGGATGCGACCATCTTCCATGCGGCGAATGTGGCCCAACCAGCGCAGTCGACGCTGTCTCAGCATGGTATGCATGGTTGGGAGGCCAGCGCAGGTTAGGACTTCGGTGTTGGTCACCTTGTCTTGCCAGGAAATGCCAAGTATGCACCGTAGGCTTCTCAGGTGGAAGGTATTGAGCCTTTTCTCCTGATGAGCATGCGTGGTCCACGCCTCGCTGCCATACAGCAAGGTGCTGAGGACACAGGCGTTGTATACAGCCATCTTTGTCTTTGTGGTCAGCTTGGGATTTGTCCACACCCTTTGTGTGAGGCGGGCTAGTGTTGTGGCTGCCTTCCCGATCCTCATGTCGACCTCTGTGTCAAGGGAGAGGTTATCGGTGATGGTGGACCCAAGATATGTGAATTGATGGATGGCTTCAAGCTCGTAGTCATCAATGGTGATGGCTGTTGGAGATGGCGTGTCTTGGCCCAGGACGTTTGTCTTCTTAAGACTGATGGTCAGACCAAAATCTTTGCAGGCCTGGGAGAAGCGGTCCATTAATGACTGCAAGTCCCGCTGAGTATGGGTCACAAATGCGACATCGTCGGCAAATAGCATGTCTCTGATGAGGGCTTCACGGACCTTTGTCCTTGCTCTGAAGCGGGCGAGGTTGAAGAGCCTGCCATCTGATCTGGTCCGCAGGTGGATCCCTTCTTGCGCTGTGCTGAACGCATGCCTCAGGAGGAGAGCGAAGAAGATTCCAAAGAGGGTTGGGGCCAGGACGCAGCCTTGTTTCACACCGCTGCGTACGTCGAAGGGCTTGGAGAGGTTTCCGTTGAACTGCACCATCCCTTTCATGTTTGAGTGGAAGGACTCAATTAAGCTGTGCAGTTTGGGGGGGCAGCCGATTTTTCGGAGAGCCCTAAAAAGGCCATCTCTGCTGTCTAGGTCAAAGGCCTTGGTGAGGTCAATGAATGTCACATACAGGGGCATCCGCTGCTCTCTGCACTTCTCCTGGATTTGGCGAAGGGAGAAGACCATGTCTACCGTGGATCTCTCTGCTCGAAAACCACAGTGTGATTCCGGGTAGACGCGTTTAGCCAGTTTCTGCGAGGCGGATTAGGAGGACCCGAGCATAGACTTTGCTGACAATGCTGAGGAGCGAGATACCTCTGTAGTTGTTGCAGTAACTCCTTTCGCCCTTGTTTTTGTACAGGGTGACGATCTTGACGTCCCTCATGTCCTGTGGTACAGCTCTCTCATTCCAACACTGACAGAGAACTGCGTGCAAAGGGTGCAGAAGAGAAGTTTTGCAGTGCTTGATGAGGTCTGGGGGAATTCCGTCGTTGCCAGGTGCCTTCCCTGATGCCAGGCTATCAATGGCCTTGCTGAGTTCGTCCGCAGTTGGCTCTGCGTCAAGTTCTTCCATTACCGGCATGCACTTGATGGCATCGAGGGCTGAGGGGGACACCATGTTCTGTGTGGAGAAGAGGTCGGAGTAGTGTTCCGCCCATCTTTCCATCTGTTGGCTAAGATTGCTGATTACTTCCCCAGTGGAGGATTTGAGGCGGGCGATCTTGCTCTGTGTTGGTCCCAGTGCCTTCTTGATGCCATCATACATTCCTCGGATGTTGCCTCTTTCAGCAGCACTCTGTATCTCTTCGCTGAGCTCTGTCCAGTACTCGTTTGCGCAGCGCCTGGCGTTAAGCTGAACCTTACTTCTGGCAGCCCTGAGGATTTGCAGGTTCTTCTCACTGGGTGACCGCTTATACTTGGTGAGTGCGGCACGCTTGGCCTCAACAGTGGGAGTCATCTCTGATGATTTGGCCTCAAACCAGTCGTGGGACTTCACAGTTTTCTTCCCAAAGGTGGCCATAGCAATGCGGTGCATGGTGTCTCGTAGCATTTCCCATCTCTCAGTGGCAGAGTCTCTGGGCTGCAATGCATCGTATTCTCTCTGAAAGACCTCTGCGAACTGTTCTACAAGATCTGGCTGAGACATCTTGCTGACGTCAATGCGAGGGTTCCCTTGTTTCTTTGAGCAGTGGAACTTCTTTGGTTGTAGCCTGATCTTGCAACATACCAGAGAGTGGTCTATGTCGCAGTCTTCGCTATGATAAGAGCGAGTGTGGAGAACGTTTTGATAGCGGCACGTCTTACTAGGATCAAATCCAGTTGGTGCCAATGTTTTGAGCGGGGATGCCTCCAGGAGACTTTGTGCTGAGGCTTCGTCTTGAAGAAGGAGTTGGCGATGCACAGTTCATGGCAGGCGCAAAACTCAAGCAGTCGCTGTCCATTCTCATTCATTTTCCCCACTCCAAAGGAACCGAGGCAGAAGGGCCATGAGTCATTGTCTGCACCCACTCTGGCGTTGAAGTCGCCCAGGAGAACAAGTTGTTCTGTCCTGGGGATGTTCCTTATGGTTGATGCAAGATTTTCGTAGAACTCATCCTTGGTGTCTGGAGAGGCGGACAGAGTTGGGGCATAAACGCTAATGAGAGTGACATAGCCTTCGGTGGTGTTGAGGCGGAGAGTCAAGAGTCGTTCGGAACCGCCGCTGCCTGGTTCAATCATGTTCAGCAGGCTATTTCTTACTGCAAAGCCTACTCCGTGCTCTCTTGGGGCATCAGAACTCTTTCCTTGCCAGAAGAAGGTGTAGTCCCTTTCCTTTAGTGTTCCTGAGTCAGCCAGCCGTGTTTCCTGCAGAGTGGCAATGTCCACATTGAGCCTCTTTAGTTCGCTGTTTATGACGGCGGTTTTTCTGGCGTCGCTGATGTCTTGCAGATCTTGGGAGAGCCCAGGCATCATTGTTCGGACATTCCAACAGCCCAGTTTCACTGCTGATCCTTTTCCTGATCCGTTTCTTGAATTTGAACTTTTCTTTTTGTTTGGTGCGGTAATTAACGACCTGCTTGTCAGATTTTCTCCTAATCTTCATGCACCCAATGAAGAAGGCAGGTCGTGGCGGGACAGCACCTAACTGGCTGGGTCTGCCCAGCTTAGGCGGGCGGTAGCTGTCCAGTAAGACACGAAGGTCTCTCCCACCGTCAAAAGCAACCCCTGGCGTCAGCTCTACGCCAGTTGAGCAATGACTTATCACCGGTATCTGTTGCTTCCCGTGTTGTGCCGACACTAGTGTTAGTAGCGAGGCTGGAGTGTCCTCTCCAGGTCGTAGGTGCAGAGTGTTTGTGATGAATGGACGGATGTAAGCCTGGGCAGTGTAATATGGAAGACAGGCTGTTGAGCAGGGGTTGGTGTATCACAAAGGCATGTTCTCTGTCCTGCTCTGTTCAGTATTAAAATCAGATATACATATATATGTGTGTGTGTGCTCTCACACACACTTTCATACACACATATGCACGCACATACACATGCACACACACACAGAGTCATATACAGACACACACATACACATGCACACACACACGCATGCGTGCACAAAAACACGCACCCCCCCCCCCCACACACACACACACACACGCACGCACGCACACACACACACACCACCAACGCACGCACGCACACACACACACTCATCAACACACGCACGCACACATTCACATACACACACCCGCGCGCTCGCACACACACATACACACACACCAACACACTCACGCACACGCACACACACACACACACACACACACACACACACACACACACACACACACACACACACACACACCACACCATCAACAGAGAATTAAGCGGATTAGTCATCTTTACCAGACTGCTTCCCCGCCAAATGGCTGAACAAACAGGTAGCAAAACATAAATAACTGAATAGATAAATGAACACACGATCAAATAAATAGGTAATAAATAGATAAATAATGATTGAGTGAATGAATAAGTAGATAAGGAAATGAATGAGTAATTGAATAAGTAAATGAATGAATATATAAATAATGAATAACTAAATGTGTGTATGTGCATATGTGTATGTGTGTGTGTGGTGTGTGTATGCGTTTGTATGTGCATGCGTGTGTGTGTGTATGTGTGTGTGTGTGTGTGTGTGTGTATGTGTGTATGTATTATGTGTGTGTGTGTAGTATGTGTGTGTGCGTAATATGTGTGTGTGTGTGTCTATGTGTATGTGCATGGGGACGTGTGTGTGTGTATGTTTATGTGTGTGTGTGTGTGTGTGCGTGCGTGCGAGCGTGTGTATGTGTGTGTGTGTATATGTTTGTGTGCGTGTATGTGTGTGAGTAATGTGTGTGTGTGTCTATGTGTATGTGCATGCGGGCGTGTGTGTGTATGTTTAGTGTGTGTGTGTGTGTGTATGTGTGTGTGTGTGTGTGTATGTTTATGTGCATGGGGGCGTGTGTTGTGTGCGTGCGTGCGTGTGTATATGTGTGTGTATGTGTTTGTGTGCGTGCATGTGCATACGTGTGTATGTTTATGTGTTTGTGTATGTTTGTTTGTGTGTGTGTGTTGGTGTTATGTGCATACGTGCGTGTGTGTGTATGTTTATGTGTATGTTTGTTTGTGTGTGTGTGTGTGTTGTGTGTGCATACGTGCGTGTGTGTGTATGTTTATGTGTATGTTTGTTTGTGTGTGTGTGTGTGTGTGTGTGTGTGCATACGTGCGTGCGTGTGTGTATTTATGTGTATGTTTCTGTGTGTGTGTGTGTGTGTGTATGTGCATACGTGCGTGTGTGTGTGTTTATGTGTGTGTGTGTGTGTGTATGTGTGTTGGCAGAGGAGAGGGAGATAGTGTACACGCTATCATCACTTGTGGGCATGATTCTGGGCATCCTCAGCTTCCTGGTCGTCTGCTTCCTGGGCATCTTGTACGCCTATCGCAAGAACCGTAGTAACAAGAAATGTAAGTACCCTGTCTTGATAAAGAAGACAGACAGACAGAGAAAGAGAGACAGACAGTGAGACAGACAGTGAGATAGACAAAAAAGACAGACAGAGAGAGAGGAATACAGAGGCAGAAAGAGAGAGAGACATACAGAGACAGAGAGAGGGAGACAGAAAAACAGAAAGAGACAGAGAGACAGACAAGGTGACAGACAGGGAGACAGAGACAAAAAAAGGACAGACAGAGAGTGAGACAGACAGAGACACAGAGAGAGGGAGACAAAAAGATAGAAAGAGACAGACAGGAAGAGAGACAGACAAGGAGACAGAAAGGGAGACAGAGAGACAGAAAAAGACAGTCAGAGAGAGGACAGACAGAGAGTGAGACAGACAGAGACACAGAGAGAGGGAGACAAAAAGATAGAAAAAGACAGACAGGAAGAGAGACAGACAAGGAGACAGAAAGGGAGACAGAGAGACAGAAAAAGACAGTCAGAGAGAGAGAGAGGAAGCCAGAGAGCCAGAAAGAGAGAGAGAGAGAGAGAGACAGATAGAGACACACAGAGAAACAGAGACAAAATGACACAGAAAGAAAGAGAGAGAC
>JAPXFY010000034.1:1708232-1743232 GCA_030674185.1 Monoplex corrugatus
CTTCAAAAATCATTGTGGGATTTTTCGGCTCTAACCAGCTCCTACCCAGAGTTGGGCGTGCTATGGGCTCATTGGAAAGACTGGGACCACACAGTCGAGTCTCATTCGCTTCATGGATGTGTCATTGAGGATGTTGCTCAAATCTTGTGACCAGCACTGCAGTTGTCTGTATCTCCTGGGCCTGGTTGACGACAGGATATATGATGATAGCAAGCGTAGAATACAGCCCTGTCACGCAGTCTCAGTCCTAGATGGAACTCCATAGCATCATGATTATCATCCTCATTGATATCATCACCACTGCATTGTAACAAAAAAGTTTGGATCTCAACCATCGCACTCCCCTCCGAGCTATTTTTTTTTTCTTTTTACTCTACAGATTTACGTCTACAACTCCATTTGTTGACATTATAGCGCACTTTACTTTCTTGCATCAACAACGGAACATCTACCATGTTGGTTCCAGTTTAAGGTGGCTCAAAACAGTTTCGCAGCATATATGATTGCATATGCGCTTCTCCGCGAATGCCATGCCATGCCATGAAAAATAGAAACGAACGTGGCAGATGTTGTCAGTCAATGTGACGACGAGGCTTTGTAATTCTACTGAACCAGGTGTCAAAAGCTTTTTCAAAGTCAAAACAAAGAGGCTTGATACTTGCTTTGCATTCAAATTACTGATTTTTTCATAGACCAGTCTTACATTGTCTCTCAAACATCTGTTTGGAAGAAAATCTGTCTGATCTTCACAGATTAAGTGTGTAAGAATTGTCTTTAATCTATTTCTCAAGGCAGGCAGACCTGATTGTATATAGCACATTTGGTAATGAATTGGCCATCAAGTTTGTTTGTTACCCCCTGTGGGGATGCCGGGGGCTCTTTCAGTATAAATACTACCCCCACCTTCTGGAAATCCTCTGCTAGAAATTTCCTCTTCGCTGTCGCTCTCTTGTGTTTCTGCCTTGTTCCTTTGCTTTCTGTCATTTCTTTCTATGGATTTTCTGCCTTGCTGGTTCATTCAGCTGTATGTGTTTGATAAAGTCTTAATACTTTCTCTTAGGATTGATAATAGGGTACATATACTAAGTGCATTTTAGCTCTAGGAAATGAGATGTGCAGAAGCCATTTTGGGTAATTTAGGCCTGTTTTATTTTTTTTTGTGTCGTTAGTTATGCTGGGGGGCCTGTAGTCGAGTGGTTAGAGCGCTCGTCTGCGGTGCGGAAGGTCGGTGGTTCGAATCCGCTAAACGCTGGTTCGATTTTTTCCGGCCTGAAAACTCCCTCTGTCCACCCAGCAGTGAATGGGTACCTGACTTGGTCGGGGGAGGTTTAAAAAAGGCGGCGAAAGGAGAGGGATGGGCTCCGCCTTTCATAATGCCGTGCCCTAGACACGGTGAATCTTTAACAGTTCACCGCCCCTACGGCCATATTGGCCATGGGACCTTTAACCTTTAACCTTAACCTAGTTATGCTAAAGTTTGTATTCAGGTGTGTTTTTTAAATCCTTTGTGTGATAAATTGGACAGAGTGATCAATGCCAGGGGCATATCTGTAGATTATGTGCATGAATGCATTCGAATGTGTACTTAATTTTCTGTTCCTTTTTTTTTTCCTGTTGAAGGACTGTGTGTTTTGAAATGGTTATAGTCCTGATATGGCTCTTCTGATATTGCTCTTCGCATTTGGTTGGGTTTTTAAGCAGCAATGAGAATGAAAACAAGTTTGTTTGTTTGTTTGTTTGTTTGTTTGTTTGTTTGTTTGTTTTTACATGTAATGTATTATTTAGATAGGGGATGCAGGGTGTATGTCCCTTTTGTTGGGATGCTGACAGCTCTCCACCTCTAAATGACAGGTATATGATCTTACAACAGAAGGACCTAACTTTTTCTTCCCAAGAATATGTAAAAGTGTGCCCCTGATCAATCTGTTCCTGGATTCTTTCCATTTGTCATGATTTTAATGCAAGTCCTTGCTTGTACTAAGCATAGTCTCCCTTTTATCGAGTTTTCTCTTCATCTGATAATTATGGACATTCTGTTTTTAAGTAATTTGTTTCCAATTTTATCCTTGCACGTAGATTTTCAGAGGATGTATCTACTTCCTTCAAATAATTATTTTAAGGTTCATCAGTAAATTCACCTTTCTTATCAGCTAGTTTAGGTATGCTTTTATTAACAAAGTGTACATTAATAAAATCAGCTTTGTTATCAGCTAGTTTAGTTATGCTTTTATTAACAAAATGTACATTAGTAAAATCACCTTATCAGCTAGTTTAGTCACACTTTTATTAACAAAGTGTACGTCAGTACAATCACCTTATCAGCTAGTTTAGTCACACTTTTATTAACAAAGTGTACGTCAGTAAAATCACCTTATCAGCTAGTTTAGTCACACTTTTATTAACAAAGTGTACATCAGTAAAATCACCTTATCACCTAGTTTAGTCACACTTTTATTAACAAAGTGTACATTAGTAAAATCACCTTATCAGCTAGTTTAGTCACACTTTTATTAACAAAGAGTACATCAGTAAAATCACCTTATCAGCTAGTTTAGTCACACTTTTATTAACAAAGTGTACATCAGTATAATCACCTTATCAGCTAGTTTAGTCACACTTTTATTAACAAAGTGTACATCAGTAAAATCACCTTATCAGCTAGTTTAGTCACACTTTTATTGACAAAGTGTACATCAGTAAAATCACCTTATCAGCTAGTTTAGTCACACTTTTATTAACAAAGTGTACATCAGTAAAATCACCTTATCAGCTAGTTTAGTCACACTTTTATTAACAAAGTGTACATCAGTATAATCACCTTATCAGCTAGTTTAGTCACTTTTATTAACAAAGTGTACATCAGTATGATCACCTTATCAGCTAGTTTAGTCACACTTTTATTAACAAAGTGTACATCAGTAAAATCACCTTATCAGCTAGTTTAGTCACACTTTTATTAACAAAGTGTACATCAGTATAATCACCTTATCAGCTAGTTTAGTCACTTTTATTAACAAAGTGTACATCAGTATGATCACCTTATCAGCTAGTTTAGTCACACTTTTATTGACAAAGTGTACATCAGTAAAATCACCTTATCAGCTAGTTTAGTCACACTTTTATTAACAAAGTGTACATCAGTATAATCACCTTATCAGCTAGTTTAGTCACTTTTATTAACAAAGTGTACATCAGTATGATCACCTTATCAGCTAGTTTAGTCACACTTTTATTGACAAAGTGTACATCAATATAATCACCTTATCACCTAGTTTAGTCACACTTTTATTAACAAAGTGTACATCAGTATAATCACCTTATCAGCTAGTTTAGTCACACTTTTATTAACAAAGTGTACGTCAGTAAAATCACCTTATCAGCTAGTTTAGTCACACTTTTATTAACAAAGTGTACATCAGTAAAATCACCTTATCAGCTAGTTTAGTTATGGTTTTATTACCAAAGTGTACATTAGTACAATCACCTTATCAGCTAGTTTAGTCACACTTTTATTAACAAAGTGTCCATCAGTATAATCACCTTATCAGCTAGTTTAGTCACACTTTTATTAACAAAGTGTACATCAGTATAATCACCTTATCAGATAGTTTATTCACACTTTTATTAACAAAGTGTACATTAGTACAATCACCTTATCAGCTAGTTTAGTCACACTTTTATTAACAAAGTGTACATTAGTACAATCACCTTATCAGCTAGTTTAGTTATGGTTTTATTAACAAAGTGTACATTAGTACAATCGCCTTATCAGTTAGTTTAGTCACACTTTTATTAACAAAGTGTACATCAGTAAAATCACCTTATCAGCTAGTTTAGTCACACTTTTATTAACAAAGTGTACATCAGTAAAATCACCTTATCAGCTAGTTTAGTCACACTTTTATTAACAAAGTGTACATCAGTAAAATCACCTTATCAGCTAGTTTAGTCACACTTTTATTAACAAAGTGTACGTCAGTAAAATCACCTTATCAGCTAGTTTAGTCACACTTTTATTAACAAAGTGTACATCAGTAAAATCACCTTATCAGCTAGTTTAGTCACACTTTTATTGACAAAGTGTAGATCAGTAAAATCACCTTATCAGCTAGTTTAGTCACACTTTTATTAACAAAGTGTACATCAGTATAATCACCTTATCAGCTAGTTTAGTCACACTTTTATTAACAAAGTGTACATCAGTAAAATCACCTTATCAGCTAGTTTAGTCACACTTTTATTAACAAAGTGTACATCAGTATAATCACCTTATCAGCTAGTTTAGTCACACTTTTATTAACAAAGTGTACATCAGTATAATCACCTTATCAGCTAGTTTAGTCACACTTTTATTAACAAAGTGTACGTCAGTAAAATCACCTTATCAGCTAGTTTAGTCACACTTTTATTAACAAAGTGTACATCAGTAAAATCACCTTATCAGCTAGTTTAGTTATGGTTTTATTACCAAAGTGTACATTAGTACAATCACCTTATCAGCTAGTTTAGTCACACTTTTATTAACAAAGCGTCCATCAGTATAATCACCTTATCAGCTAGTTTAGTCACACTTTTATTAACAAAGTGTACATCAGTATAATCGCCTTATCAGATAGTTTATTCACACTTTTATTAACAAAGTGTACATTAGTACAATCACCTTATCAGCTAGTTTAGTTATGGTTTTATTAACAAAGTGTACATTAGTACAATCACCTTATCAGCTAGTTTAGTTATGGTTTTATTAACAAAGTGTACATTAGTACAATCGCCTTATCAGTTAGTTTAGTCACACTTTTATTAACAAAGTGTACATCAGTAAAATCACCTTATCAGCTAGTTTAGTCACACTTTTATTAACAAAGTGTACATCAGTAAAATCACCTTATCAGCTAGTTTAGTTACACTTTTATTAACAAAGTGTACATCATAAATCACCTTATCACTAGTTTAGTCACACTTTTATAACAAAGTGTACATAGTAAATCACCTTATCAGCTAGTTTAGTCACACTTTTTAACAAAGTGTACATCAGTAAAATCACCTTATCATAGTTTATCACACTTTTATTAACAAAGTGTACATAGTAATCACCTTATCAGCTAGTTTAGTCACACTTTTATTAACAAAGTGTACATAGTAAAATCACCTTATCAGCTAGTTTAGTCACACTTTTATTAACAAAGTGTACATAGTAAATCACCTTATCAGCTAGTTTAGTCACACTTTTATTAACAAAGTGTACATCAGTAAAATCACCTTATCAGCTAGTTTAGTCACACTTTTATTAACAAAGTGTACATCAGTAAATCACCTTATCAGCTAGTTTAGTCACACTTTTATTAACAAAGTGTACTCAGTAAATCACCTTATCAGCTAGTTTAGTCACACTTTTATTAACAAAGTGTACATCAGTAAAATCACCTTATCAGCTAGTTTAGTCCACTTTATTAACAAAGTGTACATCATAAAATCACCTTATCACTATTTAGTCACACTTTTATTACAAAGTGTACATCAGTAAATCACCTTATCAGCTAGTTTAGTCACACTTTTATTAACAAAGTGTACATAGTAAATCACCTTATCACTAGTTTATCACACTTTTATTAAAAGTGTACCAGTAAATCACCTTATCACTAGTTTAGTCACACTTTTATTACAAAGTGTACATCATATAATCACCTTATCAGCTAGTTTATCACACTTTTATTAACAAAGTGTACATCAGTAAATCACTATCAGCTGTTTAGTCACTTTTATTAACAAAGTGTACATCATAAATCACCTTATCAGCTAGTTTAGTCACACTTTTATTAACAAAGTGTACATCAGTAAATCACCTTATCAGCTAGTTTAGTAGTTTTATTACAAAGTGTACATAGTAAATCACCTATCAGCTAGTTTAGTCACACTTTTATTAACAAAGTGTACATAGTAAATCACCTTATCAGCTAGTTTAGTCACACTTTTATAACAAAGTGACATCAGTAAATCACCTTATCAGTATTTAGTATTTTATTACAAAGTGTACATTAGTAAATCACCTTATCAGCTATTTAGTACATTTATTAACAAAGTGTACTCAGTAAATCACCTATCAGCTAGTTTAGTCACTTTTATTAACAAAGTGTACATATAAATCACCTTATCAGCTAGTTTAGTCACACTTTTATAACAAAGTGTACATCATAAAATCACCTATCAGCTAGTTTAGTCACACTTTTATAACAAAGTGTACATCAGTAAATCACCTTATCAGCTAGTTAGTCCATTTTATAACAAAGTGTACATCAGTAAATCACCTTATCAGCTAGTTTAGTCACACTTTATTAACAAAGTGTCACAAATTACATCATATAATCACCTTATCACTAGTTTAGTCACACTTTTATTAACAAAGTGTACATCAGTATAATCACCTTATCAGCTAGTTTAGTCACACTTTTATTAACAAAGTGTACTCAGTACAAAGTGTACATCAGTAAATCACCTTATCAGCTATTTAGTCACACTTTTTTAACAAAGTGTACTAGTAAAATCACCTTATCAGCTAGTTTAGTCACACTTTTATTAACAAAGTGTACATCAGTAAAATCACCTTATCAGCTAGTTTAGTCACACTTTTATTAACAAAGTGTAATCAGTACAATCACCTTATCAGCTAGTTTAGTCACACTTTTATTAACAAAGTGTACATCAGTAAATCACCTTATCAGCTAGTTTAGTCACACTTTTATTAACAAAGTGTACATCAGTAAATCACCTTATCAGCTAGTTTAGTCACACTTTTATTAACAAAGTGTACATCAGTAAATCACCTTATCAGCTAGTTTAGTCACACTTTTATTAACAAAGTGTACATCAGTATAATCACCTTATCAGCTAGTTTAGTCACACTTTTATTAACAAAGTGTACTCAGTATAATCACCTTATCAGCTAGTTTAGTCACACTTTTATTAACAAAGTGTACATCAGTAAAACCCTTATCAGCTAGTTTAGTCACACTTTTATTAACAAAGTGTACATCAGTAAAATCACCTTATCAGCTAGTTTAGTCACACTTTTATTAACAAAGTGTACATCAGTAAATCACCTTATCAGCTAGTTTAGTCACACTTTTATTAACAAAGTGTACATCAGTACAATCACCTTATCAGCTAGTTTAGTCACACTTTTATTAACAAAGTGTACATCAGTAAATCACCTTATCAGCTAGTTTAGTCACACTTTTATTAACAAAGTGTACATAGTATAATCACCTTATCAGCTAGTTTAGTCACATTTTATTAACAAAGTGTACATAGTAAATCCCTTATCAGCTAGTTTAGTCCACTTTTATTAACAAAGTGTACATCAGTAAAATCACCTTATCAGCTAGTTTAGTCACACTTTTATTAACAAAGTGTACATCAGTAAAATCACCTTATCACTAGTTTAGTCACTTTTATTACAAAGTGTACATAGTACAATCACCTTATCAGCTAGTTTAGTCACACTTTTATTAACAAAGTGTACATCAGTAAATCACCTTATCAGCTAGTTTAGTCACACTTTATTAACAAAGTGTACATCAGTAAATCACCTTATCAGTAGTTTAGTCACACTTTTATTAACAAAGTGTACATCAGTACAATCACCTTATCAGCTAGTTTAGTCACACTTTTATTAACAAAGTGTACATCGTATACAATCACCTTATCAGCTAGTTTAGTCACCTTTTATTAACAAAGTGTACATAGTAAATCACCTTATCACTAGTTTAGTCACACTTTTATTAACAAAGTGTACATCAGTAAAATCACCTTATCAGCTAGTTTAGTCACACTTTATTAACAAAGTGTACATCAGTAAAATCACCTTATCAGCTAGTTTAGTCACACTTTTATTAACAAAGTGTACATCAGTAAAATCACCTTATCAGCTAGTTTAGTCACACTTTTATTAACAAAGTGTACGTCAGTACAATCACCTTATCAGCTAGTTTAGTCACACTTTTATTGACAAAGTGTACATTAGTACAATCACCTTATCAGTCAGTTTAGTCACACTTTTATTAACAAAGTGTACGTCAGTACAATCACCTTATCAGCTAGTTTAGTCACACTTTTATTGACAAAGTGTACGTTAGTACAATCACCTTATCAGCTAGTTTAGTCACACTTTTATTGACAAAGTGTACGTTAGTACAATCACCTTATCAGCTAGTTTAGTCACACTTTTATTGACAAAGTGTACGTTAGTACAATCACCTTATCAGCTAGTTTAGTCACACTTTTATTAACAAAGTGTACGTTAGTACAATCACCTTATCAGCTAGTTTAGTCACACTTTTATTAACAAAGTGTACATCAGTACAATCACCTTATCAGCTAGTTTAGTCACACTTTTATTAACAAAGTGTACGTTAGTACAATCACCTTATCAGCTAGTTTAGTCACACTTTTATTAACAAAGTGTACGTTAGTACAATCACCTTTGTTATCAGTCAGTTTAGTCACACTTTTATTAACAAAGTGTGCGTTAGTACAATCACCTTTGTTATCAGTCAGTTTAGTCACGCTTTTATTGACAAAGTGTACGTTAGTACAATCACCTTTCTTATCAGCTAATTTACTCACGCTTTTATTCACAAAGTGTACGTTAGTACAATCACCTTTCTTATCAGCTAGTTTAGTCACGCTTTTATTCACAAAGTGTATTGGATATTTTTTCCATATTGCAGAAACAACTGGTTATTATTTCCCCATTTCCACCCCATTGTACTATTACTCTTAACACATTGCTTGTGTTTTCCTTTCTCTTAACTGGTCTTTCTTTTTTCAACATGTTTTTCCTCCTGTTGTTCTGTTTTTTGTTGTTGTTGTTGGTTGGTTGTCCTTTTTGTCCACTTGTTCAGTTTCTATGTTCAGTTCAGTTTTTTTGCTGGCCTGTTTCTCACTGGTCCCAGTCTTCCCAAGGAGCCCATAGCACACTCAACGGTAGAAGCTATCAGGTAGGAGCTGGTTTTAATTTTATTAACCCTTTGGCATCGTCAGCTGGCTATTTGACCTACTTCCCTGCAGACGTGCCAGCTGCCACTGACTACTTTCCCTGGAAACGTGCATTTTTAGGCCACTTTGAATTAATTTTCAAGGGCACCCCAATTGACTAACATCAACATGTAGGGTATGGTTAGAAAGGTAATTTAATCCTCTTTTAGGATATCTACAGTATAAGGTTTGTTCAGACATGCTTTGAGGTTATTTGTGCAATGAAATATCATGGTTGAGGAGCATTTCAGACGAGCATTTCATCCATTCAGCAGATGTAAACAAAACAGAAAAAAGAGACACCAATTCTCCATGACTTGTATCATCTGATCAGAAGCTCAGAAAAGTACACACACACACACACACACACACACACAAATTCCACAATCCCGAGTGAACAGCGACATCGCACATTCGCAGGGCGCTCCATTTTGCCTTTGTTTCAGTGAAGCACACGGTTCGGGTGACGTTGTTCTCGCGCCCGAAAAATTCTTCAAATAGACTTTTTACTCAGGAAATCACTCTCACAGCATTTAGAAATGGTTACTTGATACAGTGGAAATCTGATATAACAGGGATGATGGGACCAAATCAAAATCCCTGTTATATCAGATCCCTGTTATATCAGATATCAAGGGAAATAAGGACTGATCAACTAACTCTTGATAAACAGTAGATCTAGGCCTAGATCTGGTCTGGTGTAAGTGTGCAGTAAGCTTACAAACTGAATGATGGCGCAGTCAGTCACTGACTCAGTGGCCTCAGGCCTACACGCTTGCGCGCGCATCACGCTCGCATTGCGAAGCGTTCTTTCAGTGTACAGTACACAGTATACCAAGGCTAGCCTAGATCTAGATCTAGGCCTACTGCGTGGCGTGCTGAGTCTAGGCCTAGGCCTTTCTGCTGCAGAGCCCGTCTCGGCATCCCTGCTATAACCGATCGAGCCCTCTTGTCTCCCTGTTATTGCCGATAAGTTTTAATAGAGACAAAGAGGAAGAAAAAATGGGGATTGAAAAAAGCCCTGTTATATCCGGATTCCTGTTATAACCGGTCCTGTTGTAAATGGTTTCCACTGTACTATAGTAGAAGTTGTTTTCCTAAGACCGTAACTGGCTTCACGTAGGAATTTTCTAACGCAAGACGCTAGAATCCTAGCGTTGCGTTGTCAGCGGCGGGCTTGCTGAACGCTATACCCCTAGCATTCCGGCGTCGGTTCTCCGCGAGAACGCTAGAGGGCTAGCGTTACGATGTGAAAAAGTTAAAGCCTAAAAGGTCCACAATGATATAAGGTGAGAGCATTCTGAAACCTGAAACCTCCAAGTCCATAGTACATTGCGCTAACCACATCACCACAGAGACTTATGAATTAAATGGCTTTTAACTCTTTGACGACGGGCTACTCCGATCGAAGTAACAGCTCAGCTCAGCTCTCACTGAGGACGGGCTACTTCAATCATAGTAACAGACGGTCTAGGGTATATAACTCCCTCTACTTTTGTTATGCTAATGATTTAGGGTTGGCAGTTGCTTCCCTTGTGGAGGGAACTTCTGTTGAACACTTCAGCTACGTTTTGCCGGTTTCTTTGTCTAAAATCGATGGATAAGTTCACTTGCACCCGGTTCTCAGTGATTTCACCGTGGCAGCCTTAGGCCAGCAGGAGAGCTCAGCTGTGGCAAGTGCAGTCACAATAGAGTTAATTGAAATAAATTTTTGTTTGATTGATTGATTAGTTGATATAATGACGTCACAATTAACAAAGTTTCTACAGAAAATGTTAAGGATTTCAAATATCTTGGCTCTGCAAAAACTGATGATATAACCCGCTCCAAAGACACCAAAATAAGAATTGGAATGGCAAAGCAAACAATGGTCCAACTCAACAACATCTGGAAAGACAGAGACATACCAAATGGCCTGAAAGTTAGACTTCTAAAATGTTTGATCTGGCCAGTCATGATTTATGACTGCGAAGCTTGGACTCTGAGAAAAACAAATTGCAGAAGAATTGAGGCAGCAGAGATGTGGTTTTATCGGAGACTACTTCATGTCAAATGGACAGACAGAAGAACTAATGAAAGTGTCCTGGAAGAACTTGATACCACCAGAAAATTACTACCAGACATCAACAAGAGAAGACCAAAATACACTGGCCATGTGTCACGCAACAAGAACATGGACCTCATGGCAACCATCTTTCAAGGAAAAACACAGGCAAAAAGGAAGAAAGGCAGACCTCCAAATCTCACACATCGAGAACGTAATCAACATCAGTGGCCTAAACATTCAACAAACTGTCCACAAAAGTCAAGACAGAGCGGTCTGGAGGGAGATGGTGGTCATCCAGATGTGCAGCGGCCAACACCGAAACCGGTGACGCCGACAGCCAGGTGAAGACAGCCAGGTGATTAGTTGATGATTGACTGATAGATGGATGGATGGGTGAATGAATGGATGGATGGATGGATTGACAGACTGAAACAAGAGGAAGAGGCACTGGACAAGATCGAGCGCAGGTTGGGTGCCACAGCGGCCAAAGTGGGCGTTATAGCGGAAGAGTCCAGCGTAGTGGAATCCAGCATGGCAGACTCCAGCATGATGGAACACGAATCCACTATGGACGAGGAATCGACTGCTGTGGGGAACTGACTTGGCGGGAGGGGAGGGGGTGGAAGGGGGGAGAAAGTCTTGGAGGAGGGGAGGGTGGTCAAGAATTTCAAAAAAACAGGTTGATAATTTTTTTACGTGTTTTTTTTTGTTTGTTAGTTTGTTTTGGTTTGGTTTGGTTTTTTTGTTGGTTTTTTTTTTTTTTTTTTTTTGGGGGGGGGGGGGGGGGGGGGGTCTTTTTTCGTGTTTTTTCCTGTTGTTTTTTTTCTGGTTGCTTGTACTGTCGTAGTTGTTTCTGGTGCTGGAGGTGTCCCATTCTACGTGAAAGAAAGTCTTACCATCATCCCACGCTTAACATTGATGGGGAGGTAGGGTGTGTACACAAACTTTCAGGGCCGTGGAGGTAGAAAAGACACTTTTATTGTTCGTTGTTTGTTTCTTCTTTACCGTGATGTTGGCGATGGTGACAGTACTTTGTTATTGTTGTTGTTGTTGTTGTTGTTGTTGCTGTTTTCAGCCAGTCTTTACCATGATGTTGGCGATGATGACAGTACTTCGTTATTGTTGTTGTTGTTGTTGCTGCTGTCTTCAGCCGCTCTGTACCGTGATGTTGGTGATGGTAACAGTACTTCGTTATTGTTGTTGTTGTTGTTGTTGTTGTTGTTGTTGTTGTTGTTGCTGTCTTCAGCTGCTCTTTACTGTGATGTTGGTGATGATGATAGTACTTCGTTATTGTTGTTGTTGTTGTTGTTGTTGTTGTTGCTGTCTTCAGCTGCTCTTTACTGTGATGTTGGTGATGATGATAGTACTTCGTTATTGTTGTTGTTGTTGTTGTTGTTGTTGTTGTTATTGTTGTTGTTATTGTTGTTATTATTATTATTATTATGAACATTTAGTACGCCTAATCAAATTAATGCCCTAGGCGTTTACAATGGCAAAACATATAACCAGAATCACAAGCACACACACACACGCCCACAGAAGCACCCACACACACACAAACACACACACACACACACAAACACACACACAGCATGACATGCAAATACAATGACACATTGACACTAAGACACTATAATGTCACCATTACATTACATGGGGGGAAGGGGGCAGAGATTACCAGTTTTGGGAAACAGGTGAGTTTTGAGGGAGCGTTTGAATGTGGACAGAGAGGGTGAGTATCTAAGAGAGCGAGGTAACTGATTCCAGATGGTTGGAGCTTGATAGGAAAAAGAACGCTGCCCAAACCTTTTAGTGCGGACTATGGGGATACTATAGAGACGGGTATCAGATGAGGACCGCAAAGCTCGAGATGGCGTGTAGAGATGTAACAGATGGGTGAGATACTCAGGACAGGAAGACTCAATAGATTTGAAGCAGAGGCAGGCAATCTTGTAGGATATTCTTTGCCGAACAGGGAGCCAGTGGAGAGAACAGAGCAATGGCGTAACATGGTTAAATTTTGAAGAGCGGAAGATGAGACGGGCAGCATGATTTTGAACTTTCTGAAGTTTGTTAATGAGATGAGAGGGGGAACCAGAAAAAAGAGCATTACAGTAATCGAGACGGGATAGAACAAATGCACAGACAAGAGCCTTTGTCGTGTCTTCTGAGAGGAGGTGGCGGATAGAAGCAATTCGGCGGAGTTCAAGAAAACAAGTCCGACAGACGTTGCTCACATGCTGGTGGAGAGGACAGGGTTTGATCAAGAGTTACACCAAGGTTACGGGCAAAATGGGAGAGAGGGATAGATGAGTCAACAAGTGTGACAGAGGTTGGAAGAGAGGGGTGATTTTGGAGTTTGGGTGGGGTGATCAAGATCAATTCGGATTTCTCTTCATTTAATTTCAGTTTGTTTTCAGTCATCCAATCCTTCAGGTCAGCTACACAAGATTGGGTTTTCTGGATCATGATGGGAAGGTCAGGGAGAGGCCCAGAGACATACAGCTGATTGTCATCCGAGAAAGAGTGATGCTGAAGCAGGTGTTCTTGGACAATAGAGGAGACAGGGTAGGTGTAGAGAATGAAAAGTAGGGGGCCCAGAACAGATCCTTGTGGCACTCCGTAAGTCAGACAGGAAGGATTAGAAGAAAGACCATTGACAGAAACTACTTGCAGACGATTGGTGACGTAAGAATGAAACCAGTTCAAGACAGTATCATGGAGCAGCCCAAAAGAGTGATGTAGACGGGAGAGAAGGATAGAGTGGTCAATAGTGTCAAAGGCAGCAGATAGGTCCAAGAGAGTCAAAAGTGATACGTTGTTAGAGTCGAGAGTAGTCAATAAGTCGTTGCAGATTTTGAGAAGAGCAGTTTCGGTACTATGTCCAGAACGGTAAGCAGACTGAAGGGAATAGACAAGGTTATTGGAATGAAGGTGGTTTAACAGCTGGTCAAGAACAACTTTCTCTAAGACCTTGGAAAGAAAAGGAAGATTTGACACAGGTCTATAGTTTTTCAAATTCTCAGGGTCAAGAGTCGTCTTTTTTAGAAGAGGTCTTACAATTGCTGACTTGAAAGAAGAAGGAAAGGAGCCAGTTGAGAGGGAATGGTTAATGATATTGGTGATGTGAGGGAGAAGAGTATCGAGACAATGGGTGAGAAAAGAAGCTGGCAATGGGTCGAGTTCACAGGTTTTAATGCCAGATTTCATGATGATTTTCTTAATAAAGTCCTCAGAAACGGGTTGGAAGAAAGTAAGGGGGATTCCAGAGAAAGGGGGTTCAGGAAATGTAGCATGAGTGTTCGTCGTGGAATCGAGAGAAAGCCTGAGGTTAGCAATCTTGTTGAAAAAATAGTCAGAGAAAGCCTGTGGAAGATCAGAAGGTGGCAGGTGAGATGGAAGAGGAGAAGAGCCAGTTTTGCCAAGAAGAGTATTAGTTATATTATACAGTTGTTTGGAAGTGGAACAGGCAAGAATTTGTTGTTGTTGTTGTTGTTGTTGTTGTTGTTGTTGTCTTCAGCCACTCTTTACCGTGATGTTGGTGATGATGATAGTACTTCGTTATTGTTGTTGTTGTTGTTGTTGCTGTTGTTGTTGTTGCTGTCTTCAGCTGCTCTTTACTGTGATGTTGGTTGGATGATAGTACTTCGTTATTGTTGTTGTTGTTGTTGTTGTTATTGTTGTTGTTGTCTTCAGCCACTCTTTACCGTGATGTTGGTGATGATGATAGTACTTCGTTATTGTTGTTGTTGTTGTTGTTGTTGTTGTTGTTGTTGTCTTCAGCCGCTCTTTACCGTGATGTTGGTGATGATGATAGTACTTCGTTATTGTTGTTGTTGTTGTTGTTGTTGCTGCTGCTGTCTTCAGCCGCTCTTTACCATGATGTTGGTGATGATGACAGTACTTCATTATTGTTGTTGTTGTTGTTGTTGTTGTTGTTGTTGTCTTCAGCCGCTCTTTACCGTGATGTTGGTGATGATGATAGTACTTCGTTATTGTTGTTGTTGTTGTTGTTGTTGTTGCTGTCTTGATCGTATGTGCTTCCCCCGTGAGTTGCTGGGGGCTCTGTCAGTATAAATAGTATCCCCATATTCTGGAAATTCTGTGCTAGAAATTTCCTCTTTTCTGTCACTGTCTTTGTTTCTGCCTTATTGCCTTGCTTTCTGTCATTTCTATTTATTTTCTGCCTCAATGGTCTATTCACCTGTATTTTTTCGATAAAGTCTTACGTACTTTTTCTTCGGATTGATAATTGGGTACATGTATTAAGTGCATTTTTGGCTCTAAGGGGGTGAGATATGTGGAAGCAATTTTAGTTAATTTATGCCTGTTTTTATATATGTTTTGGTGTCCTTATGTATGCTTATATTTGTATTCAGGTGTGTTTTTTAAATCTCCCTTGTGCGATAAATCGGACGGAATGGTCCTACGCCGGGGGCATGTCCTTAGATTGTGTGCGCGAATGCATTGATATGTGTACTTAATTTTCTTTTCTTTTTTTTTCCTGTTGAAGTTTTGTGTTTTGAAGCGGTTATAGCCCTGATATGGCTCTGCGCAGTCGGCTGGGCTTTAAACAACAATGAAAGAAAAGAAAAAAAAAGATCGTATGGGCAAATAGATTATGGATTACTGAATATGATTGTCTGGGTGTAGGGAGTTAGGGGATGGATGATATTGGGGACATGGAGAATGAAGAAGGCAACTTCTGTGATTGTTAATGGCGTTTGTGGGATTTACCCAATGTGAGCAAGGCGTCTACTGCTATCGGACAACTGAAGGAATAATATGTGTTGGGTTTGTCAGTGATGTGTGGAGGTTTAAAAACTGGTGAGAAGTTACTGTTGCTGTTGTTATCATTATCATTACTGTGGTGGGAGATTATTATTGTTTAGTGTGTGTGTGTGTGTGTGTGTGTGTGTCTGTGTGTGTGTGTGTGTCTGTGTGTGTGTTTGTGTATGTGTGTGTCTGTCTGTCTGTGTGTGTGTGTCTCTGTCTGTCTGTGTGCGTGTGTGTATGTGTGTCTGTCTCTGTCTGTGTGTGTGCGTGTGTTCATTCTTCAGGTGAATTGAGTTTGGGTGTGGGGGCGATGTTTTATGTTTTAGTTGTTGTTCTTGTGGTGTAGTGGTGGTAGTAGTAGTGTGTTATTTGTTGTCTTATTTCTTGTGGTGGTGGCGGTGTGGTGGTGGTGGTGTGGTGGTAGTAGTAGTGTGGTTATTTGTTGTTATTATCGTGTCCATTCTGGGGGTCTATTTTTGTGGACATTTGAATACAGAAAAGACGGGGAAGAGAGAAGTCCATGTTGATGTTTGTTTTTACCGCTTATTTCTTGGTGTGGTGGTGGTGTTGTAATAATAATAATAATAATGTTTATTTGTATAGCGCATATTCCATATAAAAACATGCTCACCAGTGTGTGGTTATTGTGTTTGATTTTATTTTGTATTTTTATTATCGTTTTGGATACTGGGCTGTGTCAGACCAAATGTTGCTAGTTAAATATCAACTAAGTAACATAACTCTTGAGAGTCACGGAGTTATCTCCCATGTAGAATTTCTCAAACCCAACACAGTTTGCGCTACCCATTCAGCTAGCATAGACGCAGCCACAAAGGAATGTTCTGAGCTTACCACATTATGCTTTGTGGCTGCGTTCTATGCTAGCTGAATGGGTAGCGCAAACTGTGTTGGGTTTGATAAATTCTACATGGGAGATAACTCCGTGACTCTCAAGAGTTATTGTTACTTAGTTGATGTTGATATTTAAAATTCTCCCTGCTTACCTCTTATTTCCTTTGGTAGTTCTTACTGTACACAACAGCCGAACACCTTGTTGTAGAGGGGTCAAATTTTCGACTTTAATGTCTTTCTCAAGAAACTCAGAATGTCGACTAACAACAAAGCATAGCTATTACGAAGTTATGTACAAATATTGTGCGTCATTTTGATTGTGCGTCATTTTTATGATGTCATGCTGTGTGCCATACACCCACACATACACACACACACACACACACAGAGTCGCACACACCTCCGCACACTCATACACACATTCATTCACATACCCACAAACACACACACACACACATTCACATACCCACAAACACACACACACACACACACGCACATACTCTCACACACGCACCCACACACACACATACACACACGCGCACCCACACTCACACTCATGCTAAAGTGAAGGGTGTGCTAACAGGTAAAATTGTCCTTCATTCCCTCATCGCGTCGAGCGGGATTTCCTTTTGTAGTTCAGTTGGATAGCAAGCCGTTTGATATCAACATCATCCAGGTATATGCACCAACATCCGCAAGTACTCGAGAAGAAGTTGACAACTTCTATGAAGTATTAGAGATGGCCAAGGCTCAATGCAAATCACAGAAACCAGAAGAACAAGAAAACCAATATAAGCGCGTATCCAACGAGACAAAACAAAACAAGCGCAAATTTTCGGCCAACTAGCCTTTGTCAAGCGCGAACGCACGGTCACAAACAGATCACAGACACCAAACAATGGATAATAAAAACAGGACTAAAAACTTCCCTGCCGCCTCGTCCAGTGGGTAAGAAATGGACGATACCACAGTAGTAATGGGAGATTTTAATGCTGAAGTGGGACAGGAGAGGGTGGAGGACATAGCTGGACCTCATGGCCTTGGCACACAAAATGAAAGGGGAGAGAAACTTGTTGAATAGAAAGCGACAACAACAACAGTGAAAAATGAATAAATCAATACCACCACCCGTATCTTTTTTTCAATTCACTTGTTCGTAGTGCTAGACATTGTTTCTACTGGTATATTAGTGGTTAGTGCTTTTGTTGTTTGGTTGTGGTTGTAGTGGTAGTGGTGGTGATGGTGGTGGTGGTGTGTTTATTCTGCAGGTACGCAGTCTAGCATTACGAATAAGTGAATTGAAAAAAGATAGAGTGGTGTAGTATTGATGGTTGGTTGGGGGAGGGGGGGGGTCTTTTTTTTTTCGTTGTTGGTGTTGGTGTTGAGGATAGTGGTGGTGACTATTGTTGTTATCGTTGTTTCTACTCCGTGGGTGTGAGGACAACTAACTGGAGAAAGGATAGGGTGTGTGTGTGGGGGGGGGGGGGGAAGTGAGTGATGTTGTTGTTGGTGGTGGTGGTGTTAATGATGGTGGTAGTTTGATTGCTGTCATTGGTGGAAAGGGTGAGGGAATTAAAGGGTTAAGATTTTTGCTTTGCTTGCATTGTTGGCAATACAGGATGTTGGTGGACAGGGTGCGGGAGTCAAAGGGTTAATTGTTGCTGTTGTTATTGTTGTTCCATTCTACAGGCAATGAGTAAACAAAGAAATTTAGAAAGAATAAAAAGCGGGGGTGGGGGGGAAGGTTGAGGGAGTCTGTTTTTTTTTTCTTCTAGTTGTTATTTCTGCTGGTATAATAGATACAGTGATTTTTGTTGTTGCTGGTGTGTCTGTCTTTTCTTTTAATTAGTTGTCATTGTTTGTGTTGGTATAGAAGAGATAGTGACTTTTGTTGTTGCTGGTGTGTTTTTTTTTTAATTAGTTGTCATTGTTTGTGTTGGTATAGAAGAGATAGTGACTTTTGTTGTTGCTGGTGTGTCTGTTTCTTTTTGATTAATTGTCGTTATAGTAGAGATAGTGATTTTTGTTGTTGCTAGTGTTGTTGTTTTTTAATTAATTGTCGTTATAGTAGAGATAGTGACTTTTGTTGTTGCTAGTTTTGTTGTTTTTTAATTAATTGTCGTTATAGTAGAGATAGTGATTTTTGTTGTTGCTAGTGTTGTTGTTTTTTAATTAATTGTCGTTATAGTAGAGATAGTGACTTTTGTTGTTGCTAGTTTTGTTGTTTTTTAATTAATTGTCGTTATAGTAGAGATAGTGATTTTTGTTGTTGCTAGTGTTGTTGTTTTTTAATTAATTGTCGTTATAGTAGAGATAGTGATTTTTGTTGTTGCTAGTGTTGTTGTTTTTTAATTAATTGTCGTTATAGTAGAGATAGTGACTTTTGTTGTTGCTAGTGTTGTTATTTTTTCATTAGTTGTCGTTATAGTAGAGATAGTGACTTTTGTTGTTGCTAGTGTGGCTGTTTCTTTTTAATTAATTGTCGTTATAGTAGAGATAGTGATTTTTTGTTGTTGCTAGTGTTGTTGTTTTTTAATTAATTGTCGTTATAGTAGAGATAGTGATTTTTGTTGTTGCTAGTGTGGCTGTTTCTTTTTAATTAATTGTCGTTATAGTAGAGATAGTGACTTTTGTTGTTGCTAGTGTTGTTATTTTTTCATTAGTTGTCGTTATAGTAGAGATAGTGACTTTTGTTGTTGCTAGTGTGGCTGTTTCTTTTTAATTAATTGTCGTTATAGTAGAGATAGTGATTTTTGTTGTTGCTAGTGTTGTTATTTTTTCATTAGTTGTCGTTATAGAGAGATAGTGACTTTTGTTGTTGCTAGTGTGGCTGTTTCTTTTTAATTAATTGTCGTTATAGTAGAGATAGTGATTTTTGTTGTTGCTAGTGTGGCTGTTTCTTTTTAATTAATTGTCGTTATAGTAGAGATAGTGATTTTTGTTGTTGCTAGTGTGGCTGTTTCTTTTTAATTAATTGTCGTTATAGTAGAGATAGTGATTTTTGTTGTTGCTAGTGTGGCTGTTTCTTTTTAATTAATTGTCGTTATAGTAGAGATAGTGATTTTTGTTGTTGCTAGTGTGGCTGTTTCTTTTTAATTAATTGTCGTTATAGTAGAGATAGTGATTTTTGTTGTTGCTAGTGTTGTTGTTTTTTAATTAATTGTCGTTATAGTAAAGATAGTGATTTTTGTTGTTGCTAGTGTGGCTGTTTCTTTTTAATTAATTGTCGTTATAGTAGAGATAGTGATTTTTGTTGTTGCTAGTGTGTCTGTTTCTTTTTGATTAATTGTCGTTATAGTAGAGATAGTGATTTTTGTTGTTGCTAGTGTTGTTGTTTTTAATTAATTGTCGTTATAGTAGAGATAGTGATTTTTGTTGTTGCTAGTGTTGTTGTTTTTAATTAATTGTCGTTATAGTAGAGATAGTGATTTTTGTTGTTGCTAGTGTGGCTGTTTCTTTTTAATTAATTGTCGTTATAGTAAAGATAGTGATTTTTGTTGTTGCTAGTGTGGCTGTTTCTTTTTAATTAATTGTCGTTATAGTAAAGATAGTGATTTTTGTTGTTGCTAGTGTGGCTGTTTCTTTTTAATTAATTGTCGTTATAGTAGAGATAGTGATTTTTGTTGTTGCTAGTGTGGCTGTTTCTTTTTAATTAATTGTCGTTATAGTAGAGATAGTGATTTTTGTTGTTGCTAGTGTGGCTGGGTTTTTTTGTTGTTTTTTTTTTTGTTTTTTATTAGTTGTCATTGTTTCTGCTGGTATGGTAGAGATAGTGGTTTGATGTTTGTTGTTGTGGCTGTTTTTTATTCATTCTGAGATCGAATTCTCGTCTGTTGTGGACAACTAGCTGTACCAAGGGAAGACAGAGGGGTGAGGAGCTGTGTGTTTCTATTAGTTGTTTCTGGGTTGTGGTTTTGGTTTAGTGGGTCCATTCTGTGAACGAGGAGGGTTTTTTTAATATTATGAACAACCCATCAAGAGTGGGAGAAGGAGGGAGTTGAAGAGAAGGTTACTTCGTTGTTGTTGTTGCTGCTGCTGTTGTTGTTTCGTTGTTGTTGTTCATGTTGCTGTTGCTCGTTTGTTCTTGCTGCTATTGTTTGCTTATTTGTTGTTGTTGTTTGTTTGTTGTTGTTGCTGTTGTTTGTTTGTTGTTGTTACTGTTTGTTTGTTGCTGTCGTTGCTCTTGTTTGTTTGTTTGTTTGTTGCTACTGTTGTTGTTTGTTGTCGTTATTGTTGTTGCTGTTGTTGCTCTTGAGGTTGATTGTTTGTTGCTGCTGCTACTGTTCCTGTTGTTATTGTTGCTGTTGTTCCTGTTATTGCTGCTGTTGTTGTTGCTGTTGCTGTTATTGTTTCATGGAGATAGTGGCCATTTTGTGGTCAAGGAACTGTCATTATACACACACTAACTGATGAGGTTGATGATTCATAGGCATTGAGACTGAAATAACGTGTTGTTGTTGTTGTTGTGTTGTTGGTGTGTTGCTGCTGCTGCTGCTGTTGCTGCTTATTGCTAATGTTGGCTGCGTTATTATTGTCAGTAACGTGTCCATTGTTGAGCGAGGTTTAACTGTGAGTGTCAGTTGAATCCTACAGCAGTGAAGGGAATTTAATGTGGTGTGGTAATTGTAATGTGGTGTGGTATTTGTAATGTGGTGTGGTAATTGAATGTGGTGTGGTAATTGTTGTGGTGGTAATTGTGGTGTGGTGTGGTAATTGATGTGGTGTGGTAATGTGGTGTAATGTGTGGTGTGGTAATTGTAATGTGGTGTGGTATTTGTGGTGTGGTAATTGTGGTGTGGTAATTGTGTGTGGTGTGTAATTGTGGTGTGGTATTGTGGTGTGGTGTGGTAATGTATGTGGTGTGTGTATGTATTTGTGGTGTGTGATTGTGGTGTGGTGTGGTAACTGTAGTGTGGTGTGGTGTATGTATTTGTGTGTGTGGTTGTGGTGTGGTGTGGTAACTGTAGTGTGGTGTGGTGTATGTATTTGTGGTGTGGTGATTGTGGTGTGGTGTGGTAACTGTAGTGTGGTGTGGTAATGTGGTGTGGTGTGGTATGTGGTGTGGTGTGTGGTATGTAGTGTGGTGTGTAGTGATTTGTGGTGTGGTGTGGTAACTGTAGTGTGTGTGTGGTAACTGTGTGTGGTGTGGTAATTGTGGTGTGGTGTGGTAACGTGTGGTGTGTGTAATGTGTGTGGTGTGGTAACTGTGGTGTGGTGTGGTAACTGTGGTGTGGTGTGGTAACTGTGGTGTGGTGTGGTAACTGTGGTGTGGTGTGGTAACTGTGGTGTGGTGTGGTAACTGTGGTGTGGTGTGGTAACTGTGTGTGTGGTTGTGGTATGTGGTATGTGGTGTGTGTGGTAACTGTGGTGTGTGTGGTAACTGTGGTGTGGTGTGGTAACTGTGGTGTGGTTGGTAACTGTGGTGTGGTGTGGTAACTGTAGTGTGGTGGTGGTGGTTGTATTTGTGATGTGTGTATCTGTGGTGTGGTGTGGTAATGTGTGTGTGTGGTATGTAAGTGTGGTGTGGTGGTGTAAGTGTGGTGTGGTATGGTAACTGTGTTGTGTGTGTAACTGTAGTAGTGTTGTGTCGTTGTGTTGGTGGTGGTTGGTAGTGGTGGTGTTGTTGGTGACTGTTGTTGGTGGTGGTGTTTGGTAGTGGTGGTTGGTAGTGGTGTGTTGTTGTGGTAGTGGTGTGTGGTTAGTGGTGGTTGTTGTGACGTTGTTAGGTGGTGGTGTTTGGTAGTGGTGGTTGGTAGTGGTGGTTGTGTGACTGTTGTTGGTGGTGGTGTTTGGTAGTGGTGGTTGGTAGTGGTGGTTGTTGTGACTGTTGTTAGGTGGTGGTGTTTGGTAGTGGTGGTTGGTAGTGGTGGTTGTTGTGACTGTTGTTAGGTGGTGGTGTTTGGTATGGTGTGTTGGGTAGTGGTGGTTGTTGTGACTGTTGTTAGGTGGTGGTGGTTGGTAGTGGTGGTTGGTAGTGGTGGTTGTTGTGACTGTTGCTAGTGGTGGTGTTGGTAGTGGTGGTTGGTAGTGGTGGTTGTTGTGACTGTTGTTAGGTGGTGGTGTTTGGTAGTGGTGGTTGGTAGTGGTGGTTGTTGTGACTGTTGTTAGGTGGGTGTTGGTAGTGGTGGTTGGTAGTAGTGGTTGTTGGATGTGTTGGTAGTGGTGGTGTTTGGTAGTGGTGGTTGGTAGTGGTGGTTGTTGTGACTGTTGTTAGGTGGTGGTGTTTGGTAGTGGTGGTTGGTAGTAGTGGGTTGTTGTGACTGTTGTTGTTAGGTGGTGGTGTTGGTAGTGGTGGTTGTTGTGACTGTTGTTGTTAGGTGGTGGGTTTGGTAGTGGTGGTGTTTGGTAGTGGTGGTGTTTGGTAGTGGTGGTGGTTGGTAGTGCTGGTTGTTGTGACTGTTGTTAGGTGGTGGCGTTTGGTAGTGGTGGTTGGTAGTGCTGGTGTTTGGTGGTGGTGGTTGTTGTGACTGTTGTTTAGGTAGTGGCGTTTGGTAGTGGTGGTTGGTAGTGCTGGTGTTTGGTGTAGTGGCTGTTGTGACTGTTGTTGTTAGGTAGTGGCGTTTGGTAGTGGTGGTTGTTGTGACTGTTGTTGTTAGGTGATGGCGTTTGGTAGTGGTGTTTGAGGTGGTGGTGTTTGGTGGTGGTGGTTTTGGTAGTGGTGTTTGGTGGTGGTGGTAATGCTGATTGTTGTGACTGTTGTTGTTAGGTGGTGGTGTTTGGTAGTTGGTGGTGTTTGGTGGTGCTGATAGCAGTGATTGTTGTGGTGATTGATGATGTTGTTGTTATTGTTGTTTGGTGATGGATTGCAGTGGTTTGTGTTGTGGTAGTTATGTGTGTATCCGCTCAGAACCGCGAGTCAGATACCGTGTGTACGGTTGCATATTTGGTAGTTTTTCAAATTTAATGTATTTGTCTATAATTTTACCCTTTGACAAGTAAAATGGAGGATGATGGGTGCAGAGGAGTAGAGATTGAATGGGAGGTGGAGGGTGTAGGCCGATACAGTGGCTTGTTTGTTGTTGATGTTGGAGGTAGTGGTAGTGGTGTTGCTGTTTATAGTTGTTTCTATATTGCTATCGTTGAATATTATTTGTAGTTGTGACCATTCAGAATTGTGAGATTGCGGCTGCTAACATCAGCAGTTGAGAAAGAGGGTACAGGTTGTAGGAAAGAGGATTTTCTTATTTCAGTTTACTCATATTTATGTATTTCGATGCAGTGTGCTTTAGATTTGGGTCGGGGTATTTGTTGTTGTTGTTCTTGGTCTTGATGTTGTTGTTGTTGTTGTTTTTCGTTTTCTTTGTCTTCTTCTTCTTTCTTTCTTTCTTTTTTCATTGTTTTTCTTTCTTTCTTTTTTTCTTTCTATCTTTGTGTCTTCTTGTTCTTCTTGTTCTTGTTCTTGTTCTTGTTCTTGTTTTTGTTGTTGTTGTTGTTGTTGTTCTTCTTCTTCTTCTTCTTCTTCTTCTTCTTCTTCTTCTTCTTCTTCTTCTTCTTCTTCTTCCTCTCCTCCCCCCTCCTCCTCCTTCTTCTTCTTCTTGTCGTTGTTTGGTGTTGTTATCTCCGTTTGTTAACAAATGGAAACATTTTTACATGAGATGTTTGCATTTGACATACACACTCCCACATACATTCTTGGAGGAGTTTTTACTTAGTGTGGTGATGGTTGGTGTGTAGGTATTGCAGGTGTTCGTCTTTGTTACGGTTGGTTATTCAAACTGTTGCTGTTGTTGTCGTTGTTGTGTCCAAGTCAGAGGCATAAATCTGTCACTGACGGGAGTTTAATCTCATTCATGTTTATATTGAAGAGAGGATTCGTTCAGATACAGACACATAAACACTCTCTCTCTCTCTCTCTCTCTCTCTCTCTCTCTCTCTCTCACACACACACACACACACACACACACACACACACACACACACACACACACGCACACACACACACACACACTGTCTCACAAACACACACGAACACACATGCACACACATAGAAACACACTCATAGAAATACACACACGCACACACACACACTCTCTCTCTCTCTCTCTCTCTCTCTCTCTCTCTCTCTCTCTGTGTGTGTGTGTCTCTGTCTGTCTGTCTGTCTGTCTGTCTCTCTCTCTCTCTCTCTCTCTCTCTCTCTCTCTCTCAGTCACTCATACACACGCGTGCACACAGACACACACACACACACACATGAAAAAAAACTACAAAACATACCAAAAACAAAAGCAAACTACAACACTCACGCATATCACATCACTTCACTGTTAAAAATAATAACCCATGTAGATGTTTTAGGCAATTATGATATTTGATGTTGGAGAAACATATACGTCTGCCATACCATCATCTTATTCTACACTTGCACATTTGATTAAAATGATAATCGTCAGTGCTGAAGAACAACAAAGATTTTCCTGCGTCTGTACCATTTGCATGAAGATGAATCTGTGTAACATCGTAATGTTTAGAAAATTAATGTCTATGGTAATCGTACTGCAGACAAGATATCTTTTGTTTAGGTAAGTTTCATTTTTTGAAAAACCACTGAATGCTTTTTAATACTGAAGTCAGTCATTTGATATTATTGGGAAATAAATTATACAGTTTGGTAAGCAATGTGTTTGTGGTGTGAACTTTTCTTATTCTTCCATTCTCTTCTTTTACTGCTGCTATTACTGCTGGTACTACTATTAGTACTACTAGTACTACACTGCTATTTCTACCACTATTACTACTTCTACTGTTACCACCACTACTGCTACTACTACTACACTGTTGTTGCTGCTGCTACTACTATTACTACTACTGCTACTGCTGTGACCATCACTACTGCTACTACTACTACACTGTTGTTGCTGCTGCTACTATTACTATTACTGCTACTGCTGTGACCATCACTATTGCTACTACTACTACACTGTTGTTGCTGCTGCTACTATTACTATTACTACTACTGCTGTGACCACCACTACTGCTACTACTACTACACTGTTGTTGCTGCTGCTTACTATTACTATTACTACTACTGCTGTGACCACCACTACTGCTACTACTACTACACTGTTGTTGCTGCTGCTACTATTACTATTACTACTACTGCTGTGACCACCACTACTGCTATTACTACTACACTGTTGTTGCTGCTGCTACTACTATTACTATTACTACTATTGCTGTGACCACCACTACTGCTACTACTACTACACTGTTGTTGCTGCTGCTACTACTATTACTATTACTACTACTGCTGTGACCACCACTACTGCTACTACTACTACACTGTTGTTGCTGCTGCTACTACTATTACTATTACTACTACTGCTGTGACCACCACTACTGATACTACTACTACACTGTTGTTGCTGCTGCTACTACTATTACTATTACTACTACTGCTACTGCTGCCACTACTATTATTATTACTACACTGCTGCTGCTCATACTACTATTACTTTTTTCTATTACATGCTACTACGACTACTATTTCTACACTGTTGCTGCTCCTACTACTACTACTACTGCTACTACTATTACCACCACTACTACTATGACACTGCTGCTGCTGTTATTACTGCTACTACTGCTGCTGCTGCTACAATTACTGCTGCTGCTATTACCATTTTTAAATTTTTGCTGCTACTACTACCACTACAACTACTACTGTCACCACTACTACTATTATACTGCCGCTGCTTCTACTACTACTACTACATTGCTGCTGATGCTATCACTACTACTTCTACTGCTGCTGCTACTACTACTCCTACTACAACTACTGCTGCTACTACCGCTGCCACCACCACTACTACTACTACTACACTGTTGGTGCTGCTACTGGTACCGGTACTACCACCACTATTACTACTACTGCTTCCACTACTACTATTATTACTACTACACTGCTGCTGTTCCTACTACTACTGTACTGCTACCGCTGCTACTACTATTATTTCTTCTACTACACTGCTGATGCTTCGGCTCTTATTACGACTACTATTTCTACACGGATGCTCTTGCTACTACTACTACTACTACTAGTATGACTGCCACTGCTACCACCACTACTACTACTACATTACTACTGCTGCTGTTATCTCTTTGACTACTACTACTACTGCTGCTACTACTACCACCACCATCACTACTACTACACTGTTGCTGCTGCTACTGCTACTACTATTGTACTACTACTACTGCTGCCACTACTGCTATTATTGTTACAACGCTGCTACAGCTCCTACTGCAGTAGAATCAGCAGTGTAGTAGAAGTAGGAGCTGCGGCATTTTTGTACTACGACTACTATTTTTACACTGTTGCTACCATTACTACTACTACTGCTACTACTAATATTACTACTACCACTACTGCTATTACTACTACTACTATTACCACTACGGCCACGACACTGCCGCTGCTACTACTACATTACTATTACTGCTGCTGAAACTGCAACTATTACTACTACTGCTGCTGCTGCTACTACTACTACTACTACTACGCCAATCGACAGTCACTTCCTCAAGCAAAAGACGGGGGGAGGGGCTGTCCTTGCGCCGCATGACCCATTCGGACCCAGCCATCAGCTATCTTGCTCACAAACCGAATGGCAAGGTGGGGAGATGACAAACCCCGGGACATAGCCACACAACGCGCACCAACCAGGTCCAGCCCAGCCTCAGGACCAAGAGAGAATGGAAGACCCCTCTCTCGCCCCACTCTGGTCTTCATCTCTCTTTTGGGCAGCCCGCCCTGCCATCAGCTCGCATAGCTGTCAGCACCCCACCCCCACCCCCACCCCACTACAATCTCGACACCTAGTAGTCAGAAGCTCCCAAAGGGGAGCTATACTGCTAGTTAACTAGACCTGTGTTAACCACTTACAGAGATTGCAGATTTTGTCATTCTCAAGGTCACTGTGACCTTGAAGAAACATCACATAAAATCAAACTTCACCTCACGAGAGGGCAATGATCGATTGTTACAACCATACAGTAGAATCACCAATATAGACATAGTGAACATTTCTCAAGAAAGTGCTCTTTAAACACTCTTGACAAAAACGCTTTTTTCCCCATTTAATTAACCCTTTGACTCTCACACACTATCCACCAACTGCAAAAACTTAACCCCTTGACTCCCTCACCCTATCCACCAGCTTCCTGCAGGAAGCCGGTGGATAGGGTGAGGGAATCAAAGGGTTAAGGTTTTGCTCTGTTAGCATGGTTGACATGCAAGGTGCTGGTGGACAGGGTGCGGAGTCAAAGGGTTAAAAAAAAAAGTAGAGTGGCATGATTTTTTTTTTTATAAAAAGCCAAATATGCTAAGAATGATGCTTAAGCGCACCTGAAACCGATACTGAGCTTACAACTGAAATATCCCCCAAACAACAACAAAACAAAACATACCCAGCAAATAGCATCCAAGAATCGTACGATTCAACGAATTATGTAAAGTGTTAAATGAATTATCTTTCCTATCGTATGATCGTATAATTGCAGAAACTGAAAAAGACCTACTAAACCCTGTGAATATAATAAAAATAGCAAAAATAAAGGGCTGGAGCTAAATAGCAAGAAGACTGAAGTCATATTAATAAGTAAAAAAAAAACGAAAAATCCCCTCATGTAAAACAACAGAAAATGGCACAACTTTGAGACAGGTTGATCTGGGAACGGTCATCTCACCAGACGGCAGATGCACATCAGAAATTGCCAAAAGAATCGGCCAAGCCAAAACAGCATTCAAGAAGATGAAAAGCGTTCTTACCAACAAATGCCTGTCAATTAACATGAGGAAGAGAGTTCTTGAATGTTATGTAGAACCAGTATTATTGTACGGTTGTGAGGCGTGGACAGTCAACAAGCAAAGTCAGAACAAAACTGAGGCAACTGAAATGTGGTTTCTAAGAAGAATTTTGAGAGTTCCATGGAAAGCAAAGAAAACAAGTGAGACAGTCTTGAAGGAGGCAGACACAAGAAGATCATTAATCAAGAAGATTAGGAAAAGACAAACAACATTTATAGACCATTTTATGAGGAAAGAGAAAGTAGAGCACCTGGTCACAACAGGAAAGCTGGAGGGAAAGAGAACACCAGGTAGACCCAGGGAGAAAATAGTGGACAGATTTGCATGGTGGCTAAGGACAGAGAGGGTGGGAGATGTACTTGCATCGGCAGAGGATAGATTCGTGTGGAGGGCCATGATCACCAACGCCATGCGGCAGGGCACATGATGATGATGATGATGCTGATAATGGTATGAGAAAGCATTTACGATCTGGAACTAATTCCTAATGCAGGTTACATTCTTGGAAGTGTTACTGTCACTCTAAAAACAAACATCAAGTAATATCGTATCATTTCACACATACAACGAGATTCTAACTGACATATACTACTACTACACTGTTGTTGCTGCTGCTACTACTATTACTATTACTACTACTGCTACTGCTGCCACTACTATTATTATTACTACACTGCTGCTGCTCATACTACTATTACTTTTTTCTATTACATGCTACTACGACTACTATTTCTACACTGTTGCTGCTCCTACTACTACTACTACTACTGCTACTACTATTACCACCACTACTACTATGACACTGCTGCTGCTGTTATTACTGCTACTACTGCTGCTGCTGCTACAATTACTGCTGCTGCTATTACCATTTTTTAATTTTTGCTGCTACTACTACCACTACAACTACTACTGTCACCACTACTACTATTATACTGCCGCTGCTTCTACTACTACTACTACATTGCTGCTGATGCTATCACTACTACTTCTACTGCTGCTGCTACTACTACTCCTACTACAACTACTGCTGCTACTACCGCTGCCACCACCACTACTACTACTACTACACTGTTGGTGCTGCTACTGGTACCGGTACTACCACCACTATTACTACTACTGCTTCCACTACTACTATTATTACTACTGTACTGCTGCCGCTGCTACTACTATTATTTCTTCTACTACACTGCTGATGCTTCGGCTCTTATTACGACTACTATTTCTACACGGATGCTGTTGCTTGTTTATGTAGTTCATATGTCACAAATAGTCAGACATGAAGGATGTTTAGCAAAAAAGAAATGAGCAGAAGCAAGTTGCCGTCAGACAATGACGTACAGAATTAAATACGTCACGAGCTTGGAACGCCAGAATGACATCAAACCTCTCATCCACTTTGTGGTGTATGGGCGCCATTTGTACATGAGAGTATCAATTTGTCTGGAAAACTACAAGCAACGGTAAGATCGTTCTGGTTACGACAGGTGGCAACTCTTCATGGGCTGGGATTTTGATGTTCGATGTTAACACTTATAAGATGTGTTTTGCTTATGGTGTTATTCAACTTTGGAACTTATTAAGTTACAAATGTAGTCACATTTTCCATTTTCCATCGTGTTATTGATCGTGTCATTCATCTGCGGAATTTGTTAAGTTACAAATTTTGTCAAATTTTCGACTAACATTAGATCGGATAATCTTGTACCTTCACACATTTTCAGGACAAAGAATAAAAAGTACGAGAAATTTGACAAATGAAACGGCTTCTGTGCCATGTATTTCGAAAACCCTACAAATGAGAAACTGATGGTATGCTAAAACTGGCTGAAAGGCCTTTAATAACTCCTACCAGCTACTGCTTCTATTACTAATACTTAGGTGAAGAACGCTGAAATCTGGACTATGCAGTTGTTACACACGGTAGATATATAAACTACCACTAGTGCTAGTGTGTCTGTAGTGTCATCATCATGTGCCCTGACGCATGGTACTGGTGATCATGGTCCTTCCATACGAATCTATCTTTTGTCGCTGCAGGTATATCTACCATCATCTCTGTCTTCATCCACTCCGCAAACTCGTCAAATATTTTCTCCTTGGGTCTACCTGGTGAATTTTTTCCCTCCAGTTTTCCTGTCGTGACTAGGTGCTCAAATTGTTCATGTCTCGTAAAATGTCCTATGAATGTTGCTTGTCGTTTCCTTATCTTCTTCTTTGGTGTTCTTTTTGTGTTTGCCTCTTGCAAGACTATCTCGTTTGTTTTCTTTGCTGTCCATGGAACTCTTAACATTCTTCTTAATGTCTCCTTTGTTTTCTTTGCTGTCCATGGAACTCTTAACATTCTTCTTAATGTCTCCTTTGTTTTCTTTGCTGTCCATGGAACTCTTAACATTCTTCTTAATGTCTCCTTTGTTTTCTTTGCTGTCCATGGAACTCTTAACATTCTTCTTAATGCCCCGTTTGTTTTCATTGCTGTCCATGGAACTGATAACATTCTTCTTAATGTCTCCTTTGTTTTCATTGCTGTCCATGGAACTGATAACATTCTTCTTAATGTCTCCTTTGTTTTCATTGCTGTCCATGGAACTGATAACATTCTTCTTAATGTCTCCTTTGTTTTCATTGCTGTCCATGGAACTGATAACATTCTTCTTAATGTCTCCTTTGTTTTCATTGCTGTCCATGGAACTGATAACATTCTTCTTAATGTCTCCTTTGTTTTCATTGCTGTCCATGGAACTGATAACATTCTTCTTAATGTCTCCTTTGTTTTCATTGCTGTCCATGGAACTGATAACATTCTTCTTAATGTCTCCTTTGTTTTCATTGCTGTCCATGGAACTGATAACATTCTTCTTAATGCCCCGTTTGTTTTCATTGCTGTCCACGGAACTGATAACATTCTTCTTAATGTCTCCTTTGTTTTCATTGCTGTCCATGGAACTGATAACATTCTTCTTAATGCCCCGTTTGTTTTCATTGCTGTCCATGGAACTGATAACATTCTTCTTAATGCCCCGTTTATTTTCTTTGCTGTCCATGGAACTCTTTTAACATTCTTCTTAATGTCCCGTTTGTTTTCTTTGCTGTCCATGGAACTCTTAACATTCTTCTTAATGCCCCGTTTGTTTTCTTTGCTGTCCATGGAACTCTTAACATTCTTCTTAATGCCCCGTTTGTTTTCTTTGCTATCCATGGAACTGATAACATTCTTCTTAAAAACCTTTAAAAACCGCATTTCAGCTGCCTCAATTATATTCTGATATGGCGTGTTGACCGTTCACCATTTGTGTCCGTGCAACAGTATCGGGTCTATATAACGCTGAAACACTCTCTTCCTGATGTCAACTGATAGACATTTGTTGGTGAGAACGCTTTTCGTTTTCTGGAATGTTGTAACAGTGCACTTTAATAACTATCACATGTAAGGCCATTGATTACATCTACATAAACATTAGGGTCAGTCTTGGTCCCAACCATGTGATGGCTAAGATCCAAAAGAATCGTAGCATCAGCCCTGTACCTATGCATAAGTCCTATGCGCTGGTTAAAGTCTTGAAACTCCCCGTTGGGTTACCGGGGGCTCTTTCAGTATAAATAGTATCCCCACCTTCTGGACATTCTGTGCTAGAAATTTCCTCTTTTCTGTCACTCTCTTTGTTTCTGCCTTGTTGCCTTGCTTTCTGTCATTTCTACTTATTTTCTGCCTTAATGGTCCATTCACCTGTATTTTTTCGATAAAGTCTGACGTACTTTTTCTTCGGATTGATAATTGGGTATATATGTATTAAGTGCATTTTTGGCTCTAAGGAGGTGAGATATGCGGATATGCCTGTTTAAGAATATGATTATGCGCACTATATCTCAAATTATGACGGTAATCGCACATCAGAAATTGCCAGCGTAAGACCACAAACAAGCAAACACGAAAATTACTAAAATTGGGAGATAACATGTGCAGACGTGGGACGTGATAGAGAGTGGGGACGAGGGTTCGAGGCAGGAATCATACGTATTTTACGTATAGTCATTCATTCATTCATTCTTTCATTCATTCATTCATTCATTCATTCATTCATTCTTTCATTCATTCATTCTTTCGTTCATTCATTCTTTCTTTCATTCTTTCATTCCATTCATTCATTCATTCATTCTTTTTTTCATTCATTCATTTTTTCATTCATTCATTTTTCTTTCTTTCATTCATTCATTATTTCTTTCTTCATTCTTCATTCATTCATTCTTTCATTCATTCATTCTATTCATTCATTCATTCATTCTTTCATTTCTTCATTCTTTCATTCATTCTTCTTTCTTCATTCATTCATTCATTCTTTCATTCATTCTTCATTCTTTCTTTCATTCATTCTTTCATTCATTCATTCATTCTTTCTTTCTTTCTTTCATTCATTCATTCTTTCTTTCATTTATTCATTCATTCTTTCATTCATCTTCTTTCTTCATTCATTCATTCATTATTTATTTCTTTCATTCATTCATTCTTTCATTCATTCATTCACTCTTCCATTCATTCATTCATTCTTTCATTCATTCATTCTTTCTTTCATTCATTCTTTCTTTCATTCATTCTTTCATTCATTCATTCTTTTTTTCTTTCATTCTTTCATTCATTTATTCATTCTTTCATTCATTTATTCATTCTTTCATTCATTTATTCATTCTTTCATTCATTCATTCATTAATTCTTTCATTCATTCATTCATTCATTCTTTCATTCATTCATTCACTCATTCATTCATTCATTCATTGACTGACGTTTCTATTCTCACAGGCAATGACGCAGGATGAGTGTCAAGTGATGACGTAACATGAACACTGGAAACAATGGTAATGCAGAAATGGGAGATCCGTTATCCATTGTTTCTTCTGATGATAGTCAACACCGTCACATTGTGTAAGTTTCCGACTCTCCCCCCCCCCCCATCCCCCCCCTCCCACCACCCCACGCCCCCTCCCACCCTTCCTCCTCCTACCCACGCACCGCACGACACACACAGCACACTACACACCACTGACACCCCCGCCCGTCCCCTCCTTTCCCTTCTTCTCCTCCTCTGTCTCTCCCTCTCCTGTCCTTCCTCCCCTTCTCTTCCCTCTTTTTCTTCCCCCCTCTCTCCCTCCTCTCCCTCCCTCACCCTCTCTTCCCCCCTCCTCTCCCCCCTCTTCCCGTCCCCTCCCCTCTCCCCCCCACCCCCCCCGTCCCTCTCTCTCCCTCTCCCCTCCCCCCCTCCCCCTCTCTCCCTCCTCCTTCCCCGCCCCTCTCTCTCCCTCTCTTTTCTCTCTCCCTCTCTCTCTCCCTCTCTTCTCTCTCCTCCCTCTCTCTCTTCCCCCGTCCCTCTCTCTCTCTCTCTCCTTCCCCCTCCTACTCCTCTCCCTCTCTTCCCCCGTCCCTCTCTCTCTCTCTTCTCCCTCCCCCTCTCTCTCCCTCCTTCCCCTCCTCTCTCTCCCTCCTCTCTTCCCCCCGTCCCTCTCTCTCTCCCTCTCTTTTCCCTCTCCCTCTCTCTCTCTCTCCTCTCTCTTCCCCCGTCCCTCTCTCTCTCCTCTCTCTCTCCCCCGTCCCTCTCTCTCTCCCTCTCTTTTCCTCTCCCTCTCTCTCTCCTCCCTCTCTCTCTCTCTTCCCCTCCCTCTCTCTCTCCCTCTCTTCCCCCGTCCCCTCTCTCTCTCCCTCTCTTCCCTCCCTCTCTCTTCCTCCCTCTCTCTTCCCCCGTCCTCTCTCTCTCTCTCTCCCTCTCTCTTTCCCCCGTCCCTCTCTCTCTCTCCCTCTCTCTCTTCCCCCGTCCCTCTCTCCTCCCTCTCTCTCTTCCCCCGTCCCTCTCCTCTCTCTCTTCCCCCTCCCTCTCTCTCTCTCCCTCTCTCTCTTCCCCCGTCCCTCTCTCTCTCCCTCTCTTCCCCCGTCCCTCTCTCTCTCCCTCTCTTTTCCCTCTCCCTCTCTCCCCGTCCTCTCCCTCTCTCTTCCCCCGTCCCTCTCTCTCTCCCTCTCTCTTTTCCCCTCCTCTCTCTCTCTCCCTCTCCTTTCCCCTCCCTCTCTCTCTCCTCTCTTTCCCCCTCCCCTCCTCCTCTCTCTTTCCTCCCTCTCTCTCTCTTCCCCCGTCCTTCTCTCCCTCTCCTCTTCCCCCGTCCCTCTCTCCCTCTCTTCCCCTCTCCCTCTCTCTCTCTCCCTCTCTTTTCCCTCTCCCTCTCTCTCTCTCCCTCTCTCTCTTCCCCCGTCCCTCTCTCTCTCCCTCTTTTCCCCGTCCCTCTCTCTCTCTCTCTTCTTTTCCCTCTTCCTCTCTGTCTTCTCCACCTTCTCTCTCTCCCCCTTCCTCTCTCCCTCCTCTCTTCCCCCCCCCCCCTCTCTCATCTCCCTCTCTTTTCCCTCTCTCTCTTCCCCCGTCCCTCTCTCTCTCTCCCTCTCTTTTCCCTCTCTCTCTCCCTCTCTTTTCCCTCTCTCTCTTCCCCAGTCCCTTTTCTCTCTCTCTCTCTCTT
>JAPXFY010000034.1:1748232-1758232 GCA_030674185.1 Monoplex corrugatus
CTATGATCAGAATATGAACTTGGATAGGATGTGCGAGTCAGAAAGGGTTCAACAAATTCTTTTTTGTCACCCCCACACCCCACCCACCATCCCCCCACATCCCCATACCCCTGACAGAAAACACCACATACCTGGAAGACTTTACCAAGAAACACCCGGTCAACGTACCATTCCTGTTCGCCACCCCGCCACTACCTGGCATCGGGCAAGACTGCCAATTCTCCTGCGTCCGTTGGTGCAACAGCAGCTCTTGTCAAGACCCAGGCAGGAACGAAGTGATGCGCCGCTCAGGCAAGGCTCTGCCGGACGTAGGGCAGCAGAACGTCTACGTGGCGCAGACCCCAACCTTCTGGTTGTCCATTCTGAACGTCACCATCACCGTGGACTCTGAAAACACCTTGGACGTGCTGCAGTGTCGGCGAGTGGGCGAGGGTGATATGGCCAACGCTGCCAGTCTGACCATCGTCGCTTTTGGTAAGAGAATCTGGTTGATTAAAAAAAAAAGAAAAATGAAAAAAAAGTTAAAAGATCGTGCTCTTAGCTTGACATCGCATCGCAGGAGGGTTGGGGTGGTAGATGTCTCAACTTTTTCTTTTTCTTTTCTTTTTTTTTTCTTTTTTTTTTTTTAGGATCATTGCCTTCAGGAAGATTACTTTTGTGTTCACCTTTTTTTTTTTTTGTCCCATTTTCCACGCCACCTTAATGGCCACAGAAGCTGGCACAGTTTTTACAATGCCGGAACAAGACTGAGGCAGCTGAAATGTGGTTTCCTAGAAGAATGTTGAGAGTTCCATGGACAACAAAGAAAAGACAGTCTTGATGGAGGCAGACACAAGAAGATCACTCATAAGGAAGATTAGGAAAAGACAGGCAACATTTATAGGCCATTTTATGAGGAAAGGGGAATTAGAGCACCTGGTCACAACAGGAAAGCTGGAGGAAAAGAGCACCAGGTAGACCCAAGGAGAAAATAGTGGACGGACTTGCAGAGTGGCTGAGGACAGAGAGGGTGGAAAATGCACTTGCTGCGACAGGGGATAGATTCATATGGAGGGCCATGATCGCTAACGCCATGCGTCAGAGCATATGATGATGATGATGATGATGATGTCGATGATGATGATAATCATGATGCCACGGAATTCCATTAGGATTGAAACTTGCATGACGGGGCTGTACTCTACGCTTACTCTCGTAATATATCCTAGCGTCAGCCAGGCCCGAGAGATACAGACACCCTCATAGATTCATCGTAAAGTGGATGAGACTCGACTGTGTGGTCCCAGTCTTCCCAATGAGCCCATAGCACGCCCAACTCTGGGTAGGACCCGGTTAGAGCCGAAAAATCACACAATGATTTTTGAAGGGACTGATGAGGATTCGAACCCACAACCTTCCAGTCTGTAGTCCGTTGCGCTAACCACTACACCACGGCGACTGGTCTCAACGTTTCTCTTGACAGGTTGTTCCCTAACTCTGAGATCAGAGGGGAGTGGGGTGGTAGTGATCTTAACTTTTCTCACAGTCGGTTGTTTCTAACTCTGAGATCAAGGGGAGTGGGGTGGTAGTGATCTTAACTTTTCTCACAGTCGGTTGTTCTCTAACTCTGAGGTCGAGGGGAGTGGGGTGGTAGTGATCTTAACTTTTCTCAAGTCGGTTGTTCCCTAACTCTGAGATCGAGGGGAGTGGGGTGGTAGTGATTTTAACTTTTCTCAGAGTCGGTTGTTCCCTAACTCTGAGATCGAGGGGAGTGGGGTGGTAGTGATCTTAACTTTTCTCAGAGTCGGTTGTTCCCTAACTCTGAGATCGTAGGGAAGTGGGGTGGTAGTGATTTTAACTTTTCTCACAGTCGGTTGTTCCCTAACTCTGAGGTCAGAGGGGAGTGGGGTGGTAGTGATTTTAACTTTTCTCACAGTCGGTTGTTCCCTAACTCTGAGGTCAGCAGGGGAGTGGGGTGGTAGTGATTTAACTTTTCTCAGAGTCGGTTGTTCCCTAACTCTGAGGTCGCAGCGGGGGTGGGGTGGTAGTGATCTTAACTTTTCTCAGAGTCGGTTGTTCCCTACTCTGAGATCAGAGGGGAGTGGGGTGGTAGTGATCTTAACTTTTCTCAGAGTCGGTTGTTCCCTACTCTGAGGTCGAGGGGAGTGGGGTGGTAGTGATCTTAACTTTTCTCAGAGTCGGTTGTTCCCTAACTCTGAGATCGCAGGAGAGTGGGGTTGTAGTGATCTTAACTTTTCTCAGAGTCGGTTGTTCCCTTACTCTGCGATCAGAGGGGAGTGGGGTGGTAGTGATCTTAACTCTTCTCAGAGTCGGTTGTTCCCTCATTCTGAGATCAGAGGGAGTGGGGTGGTAGTGATCTTAACTTTTCTCACAGTCGGTTGTTCCCTAACTCTGAGATCGCAGGAGAGTGGGGTGGTAGTGATCTTAACTTTTCTCAGAGTCGGTTGTTCCCTCACTCTGAGGTCAGAGGGGAGTGGGGTGGTAGTGATCTTAACTTTTCTCAGAGTCGGTTGTTCCCTTACTCTGAGGTCGCAGGGGAGTGGGGTGGTAGTGATCTTAACTGTTCTCAGAGTCGGTTGTTCCCTTACTCTGAGATCAGAGGGGAGTGGGGTGGTAGTGATCTTAACTTTTCTCACAGTCGGTTGTTCCCTTACTCTGAGGTCAGAGGGGAGTGGGGTGGTAGTGATCTCAACTTTTCTCACAGTCGGTTGTTCCCTTACTCTGAGGTCAGAGGGGAGTGGGGTGGTAGTGATCTCAACTTTTCTCAGAGTCGGTTGTCCCCAAACTCTGAGGTCAGAGGGGAGGAGAGGTGGTAGTGATCTTAACTTTTCTCGATCTGGTTGTACCCTAACTCTGAGGTTGCAGAGAGTGGAATGGTAGTGATCTCAACTTTTCTCAAAGTCGGTTGTTCCCTCACTCTGAGATCAGAGGGGAGTGGGGTGGTAGTGATCTTAACTTTGCTCAGTCGGTTGTCCCCAAACTCTGAGGTCAGAGGGGAGTGGGGTGGTAGTGATCTCAACTTTTCTCACAGTCGGTTGTTCCCTTACTCTGAGGTCAGAGGGGAGTGGGGTGGTAGTGATCTTAACTTTGCTCAGAGTCGGTTGTCCCCAAACTCTGAGTCAAGGGGAGTGGGGTGGTAGTGATCTCAACTTTTCTCAAAGTCGGTTGTTCCCTTACTCTGAGGTCAGAGGGGAGTGGGGTGGTAGTGATTTCAACTTTTCTCAGAGTCGGTTGTCCCCAAACTCTGAGGTCAGAGGGGAGAGGTGGTAGTGATCTTAACTTTTCTCGGATCTGGTTGTACCCTAACTCTGAGGTTGCAGGAGAGTGGAATGGTAGTGATCTCAACTTTTCTCTTGACCGTTTGTCCCCCCAGAAAGGGTGGAAGATGTGCTTGCGGCAACAAGAGATAGATGCATATGGAGGGCCATGATCGCCAACGCCACGTGGCAGGGCATTTGATGATGATGGTGGTTGTCCCCCAGCCCTGAGGTCCAAGGGGAGTGAGGTGGTAGAGACCTCAACTTTTGTGGGAGCCAGCATTGCTAGGGCAGTGCCCATCTCCTCTCATTCCCTACTTTACCTTCCCCGACTCTCCAGGAAATCGGCTATAAACTGGACGGAATGGGAGTGGTCAACGCCAGGGGCATATCGTCAGATAGTGTGCGCGAACGAATTGATAGGTGTACTTAATCTTTCTTTTCCAGGTTTGGTTTTTGTTGTTGTTTTCAACGAGATGCTGTGTGCGTTTTGAAATGGTATTAGCCCAAATCTGGCTCTGCGCAGTCGGCTGGGCTTTAAGTAAAACAATAAGAACAAATAAACCGTTTCCGGTTGTGTTACCTGTGTAGATTTGGAGGCTGCAAATACATATTGAGTTCCCGGGGTTTGAACTCGCACAGGCCAATGACAGGGTGAGTGCTGTACCTCTACGCCAACAGACAGGTTTTAACAAAGAGGTCAAGGTTGTCTGATATAACCTTGAGATCGTAGGAGGGTGAGGTGGTAGAGACCTCAATTCTTCTCGGGGTCAGCATTATTGAGAGCAATGCCCGTGCCCTGACAGACAAATAATAATGTGTGTAAAAAACAAAAAACAAACAAAAAACAAACAAAAAACAAACAAAAACAAACAGAAAACAAACAAAAACAAACAAAAAACAAACAAAAAACAAACAAAAAACAAACAAAAAACAAACAAAAAACAAACAGAAAACAAACAAAAACAAACAGAAAACAAACAAAAACAAACAGAAAACAAACAAAAAACAAACAAAAACAAACAAAAAACAAACAGAAAACAAACAAAAACAACAGAAAACAAACAAAAAACAAACAAAAAACAAACAGAAAACAAACAGAAAACAAACAGAAAACAAACAAAAAACAAACAGAAAACAACAGAAAACAAACAAAAACAAACAAAAACAAACAAAAAACAAACAAAAAACAAACAGAAAAAAACAAAAAAACAAACAAAACAGAAAACAAACAAAAACAAACAAAAACAAACAAAAAAAACAAAAACAACAGAAAACAAACAAAAAACAAACAAAAAACAAACAGAAAACAAACAAAAAACAAACAAAAACAAACAAAAAACAAACAGAAAACAAACAAAAAACAAACAGAAAACAAACAAAAAACAAACAGAAAACAAACAAAAAACAAACAGAAAACAAACAAAAAACAAACAGAAAACAAAAACAAAAAAACAAACAAAAAAACAAACAAAAAAACAAACAAAAACAAAAAAAAACAAACAAAAAACAAACAAAAAACAAACAAAAAAACAAAACAGAAAAAGATACAAACAAATCAAACAAAGAAAGTTGCAAGTGTCAGAAGAAGTCAAACATGTGCGTAGTTGTGTTGATGTGTGATCATGTGAAATGAGTGTTTGGTGTTGTGTGTGTTTGTGTTGTGTGTGTGTGTGTGTCGTGGATGTGTGTTGTGTTGTGTGTTGTGGTGTGTTTGTGTGTGTGTGTGTATGTGTGTGTGTGTGTGTATGTGTGTGTTGTGTGTGTGTGTATGTGTGTGTGTGTTTGTGTGTTTGTTGTATGTGTGTGTGTGTGTGTATGTGTGTGTTTTGTGTGTGTGTGTGTGTGTGTTTGTGTGTTGTGTGTTGTGTGTGTGTTGTGTGTGTGTGTTTGTGTGTGTTGTGTGTGTGTGTGTGTGTGTGTGTTTGTGTGTGTGTGTGTGTGTGTGTTGTGTGTGTGTGTGTGTGTGTGTGTGTGTGTGTTGTGTGTGTTGTTGTGTGTGTGTGTGTGTGGTGTGTGTGTGTGTTGTGTGGTTGTGGTGTTGTGGTGGTGGTGGTGTGGTTGTGGTATGTGTGTGTCTGTGTGTGTGTGTGTGTGCATGTGTGTGTGTCTGTGTGTGTGTGTGCGTGTGTTTGGGTCTGTGTGTGTGTGTGTTTGTGTCTGTGTGTGTGTGTCTATGTGTTTGTGTGTGTGTGTGTGTTTGTGTCTGTGTTTGTGTCTGTGTGTGGGTTGGTGGGTGGTTATCACTGTCAGCTGAAACAGCATTGTCTCAAGTCATTACCATCATTAAAGAGGTCATGTGCATCATCACAACCATTATCATCAGGAAGAAAAAAAAAAGGATCATACGGGGATCTAGAATTGTTAAGCCATCCCATCATCATCATCATCATCACCATCATCATCATATCATCATCACCATCATCATATCATATCATCATCATCATCATCATATCATCATCATCATCACCATCATCATCATCATCATATCATCACCATCATCATCATATCATCGTCGTCATCATCATCATATATCATCATCACCATCATCATCATATCATCGTCATCATCACCATCATCATATCATATCATCATCATCATTATATCATCACCATCATCATCATATCATCATCATCATTATATCATCATCATCATCATCATCATTATCGTAGCCATCGTCATCATCGCATATTATCGTCGTCATGGTCGTGGTTGGTGATGGTAGTGAAAATGAGAACGACCGTTACCACCTCGAGTCGGTGATAGAAATTGTGGCCAGGTCCGGCAACATGAGGCAGGCATCACACAGCATGTGGACTGCCCATTCACACACGTCGTTTATTTGCTGAAATAATGGCCACAAAAGCTGGCACAGTTTTACAATTCCGGAACAAGACTGAAGCAGCCGAGATGTGGTTTCTAAGAAGAATGTTGAGAGTTCCATGGATAGCAAAAAAACAAACGAGACAGTCTTGATGGAGGCAGGCACAAGTAGATCATTCGTAAGGAAGATTAGGAAAAGACAGGCAACATTTATAGGCCATTTTATGAGGAAAGGGGAATTAGAGAACCTGGTCGAAACAGAAAAGCGCGAAGAAAGAAGACCACCAGGTAGACCCAGGGAGAAAATATTGCAGAGTGGCTGAAGACAGAGAGGGTGGAAGATGTGCTTGCGGCAACAAGGGATAGAAACAGATGGAAGGCCATGATCGCCAACGCCATGTGGCAAGGTACCTGATGATGATGATGATGATGATGATGATGATGATGATGATGTATTTCTTACGTGACTTGCGATTATTTTGTAATGACATCAGAAATGACCACCCCAGAGGTGACGGGGCCCGTGTCGGTCAAGCCGAGGATGGAGTGGAGGTGGACCTGTACCATGGACTTTGTGACGGTGGAGAGGAGAGACGTGGTCAACCACATGGTGGACTTCGAGCTGGACATTGTGGACGGTGGTTATCTGCACGTCACACACGAGGGGCCTGTCTTCTCCCCCACCAGCCTACACTCTGTGCATGGGTTTGTTTGTTTGTTTGTTTGTTTGTTTGTTTGTTTGTTTTTTCCAGTCTTATTATTTTTGCTTATTTTTTGTTCATCCGATTACGAAACCACAAAATAGTACTTAGACTGAACTCTTTAAAGGCTCTGTGATAGTATAATATAATATAATATAATATAATATAATATAATATAATATAATATAATATAATATAATATAATATAATATAATATAATATAATGTAATGTAATGTAATGTAATGTAATGTAAAGTGATGTGATATGATATGATATGATATAATATAATATAATATAATATAATATAATATAATATAATATAATATAATATATAATATAATATAATATAATATAATATAATATAATATAATATAATATAATACGATATAATATGATATAATATAATAATAATATAATATAACAATTTAATATAATATAATATAATATAATATAATATAATATAATATAAGGTATGTGATATGATATGTTATGATATATATAATATAATATGATATGATATATGATATGTATGATATGATATGATATATAATGTAATGTGATATGATATGATATGATACGATACGATACGATACGCTATGATATGATATGATATGATGCAATGTAACGTAAGGTAACATAACATAACGTAACATAACATAACATATATGATATAATGATGATAAGGCGCCAATTCTTGATACAAGAATCAAAGCAAACTACACCCTCCTTTACTTCACCAAGACAATCACCCAACGACAAAAACTCCAGGACACAAAACACACGGAGACTGGAGGGGGAGGGGGGAAGGGAAAAACAGGAGGGGAGTGGGGCAGGAGGATCAGCATGTAGAGGGGGATATCACTGACGGACAAAAAAGGTGTCTTTAAGCAAGACTTAAAAGAAGACGGAGTATGTGATTGTCGGACAGACGGTGAAGATCGTCTCTTTCGTACCAAGCACACATAGAAATAGAGCAGCGACCCACTGTGAAACAAGCTGTGTCAGAAGACTGAGGCAGCCGAGATGTAGTTTCCAAGAAGAATGTTGAGAGTTCCATGGACAGCAAAGAAAACAAACGAGACAGTCTTGATGGAGGTGGACACAAGAAGATCATTGATAACAAAGATTAGGAAAAGACAGGCAACATTTATAGGCCATTTTATGAGGAGAAAAAGAGCACCTGGTCACAACAGGAAAGCTGGAGGGAAAGAGAGCACCAGGTAGACCTAGGGAGAAAATATTGGCCGACTTGCAGGGTGGCTGAAGACAGAGAGGGTGGAAGACGTGCTTGCTGCGACAAGGGATAGATACATTTGGAGGGCCATGATCGCCAAAGCCATGCGGCAGGGCACATGATGATGATGATGATGATGAGTATCAGAAGCAGTACAGAGAGGTTGGGCAGGGGTGTATATTTTGAGGTGGTCATGAAGATAAAGAGATGCAGTACCATTGATACATTTTGTAGCATCACGTTTAGATTGTGTGTGAAATTTTTGAGAACCGGGCAGCCAGTGAAGAAAATGAAGCAAGGAAGTGACATGACCATGCCTCTTTCTGTGAAGGACAAAATGGGCCGCGGAATTCTGAATATGCTGGAGGCATGCAACAAAAGAAGCAGGCAAGCCAGAGAGCAGAGTGTTACAATAATCGATGCGAGACAAGATCAGGAAAGTCTCAAGTTTAGACGCTGCTGAATTTGAAAGATAATAGCGAATAGAACTGAAACGTCGCAATTGACAGTAACAAGATTGACAGGCTCGGTTGGGAATATCCGCATAGAGAGTTGAGGATCAAGAACAACACCAAGGTTCTTGACTAAACCAAAACGTACAACAGTGTTGTCACCTAGTTAGAAAGAACAAACTTTTATTGTGAAAACAGGGCTTAAAACGTTCCGCGTCTGGGCGGAATTCCGCGATTTCGGTTTGTCAAAAAAAAAAAAAAAAACAAAGGAGCAAGACATCCGTGATCGACTTATAAGCGTTTATAGCAACGGCGCGCAAGTTATGGCCCCTGATTTTTCTTGGAAGAAGTTTCCGGTGTGTGTGTTTTAGTGTCCTTAGTTATGTATAAGATTGTATTCACATATACTTTTTTCAAATCCCATGTGTGATCAAATTTATGTGTTTACAGCAATTTTTATGCACTAAATATCTCTTGAAATTATGTCCAGAAAGCTCGAAATGGCATAGATTTACACTTGGTTTTTAAAAAATTTTCCGGGGGAGCATGCTCCCTCCCCGGACCCCCCTAGTTTCAGTATTTTTTTCCTCTTCCTGTTTTAAGCCCCGGAAAAGCTTGTGCTTTCTTCCAATTTGCATTGCTTCAGTCTTATCTCCATTCAGCTGTGGCTTATTCTGTGTCATCCAATTCTGGGTCTCAATATAAAAGTCAGAGGCTTCAGGAAGAAGAGTTGATAGATTTTCAGGAGATGGACTGCTGTTAAGCTGGACGCCATAAGCATAGAAATGACATTTGATGCGCTGACTGATGACCTTGGCAAGTGGTGAGGTGTAGAGAACTGGCCCAAGTACACAGCCTTGAGGTATCCCATAGGCAAGTTTAAGTGGCTGGGTGGTGTAGTGGTTACCACAATGGAATTCCGACTGGAAGGTTGTGGGTTCGATTCCCCATCAGTCCCTTCAAAAATCATCGTGGGATTTTACAGCTCTAACAAGCTCCTACCCAGAGTTGGGTGTGCGATGGGCTCATTGGGAAGACTGGGACCAACACAGTCGGGTCTCATCCACTGGACGGATGCGTCATTGAGGGTGCTGCTCAAATCTTCTGACCGGCAACGCAGGGTGTCTGTATCTTTCAGGCCTGGTTGACGCCAGAATATACTATGATAGTGAACGTAGAGTACAGCACTGTCACGCAGTCTCAATCCTAGATGGAACTCCCTAGCATCATGATTATCATCGTCATCGACATCAACATCATTGCATTATAAAATCTGTTCCAGCTTCTGTGGCCATTAAGGTGGCGTAAAAAATGGGACAAAAAAAAGTTTAACTGGCTGGGATTAGACTCATTTACCACAACTGACTGAAAGCAGTCAGACAGTATGATGTAAACTGTGAAATAGCACTACCTTGGATTCCAAACAAGTGCTGTACTTTGTGTCAAAAGCAGCGGAAAGCTCTACAGAAGTAGTGAAATTCGTCCACAGTCGGCTGACTGTAACAAATCACGACTAGACAGAGATAGACACA
>JAPXFY010000034.1:1763232-1775732 GCA_030674185.1 Monoplex corrugatus
TACCCCCCTGACACACACACATATACCCCCCCCCCCGACACACACACACACGCACATATATAACCCCCAACACACACACATATACCCCCCAACACACACATATACCCCCCAACACACACATATACCCCCCAACACACACACACATATACCCCTCAACACACACACACACATATACCCCCCCAACACACACACATGTACCCCCCAACACACACACACACACAGAGAAATATTTGGGGTGATGTTTGCATCAGTAGATGTGAAAAAGCTAGGCGCGAACCTAACGGCAGCAGGGGCAGTCATGGGCAGCCTGGCCATCCTCATCGCCTGTGGCTTTGGCACACACTACCTGTTCAAGAAACGCAGGACTCGCCTTCCTCTGGGTCCAAAAGGTCCACGACCTCCCGCTGCCTCAGCCCTCAAGCCCCCGACCAGGCCCAGCCCCAGCCCCGCCAAGCAGCCGCCACCTTCAGCTCCCAAAGTTCCACCAGGCATCCTGAAAAGTCCGAAGACAGGTAATAACTAAAGACTTGCCTTATCCTGTACTGATACCACCAGAACTACAATGATGTTAAGATGGGACAGTGAGAAGGCCAGTTTTAATGTGTCTAATCCTATACTGACACCACCAGAACAACAACGATGATGTTAAGATGGGGATAGTGAGAAGGTCAGTTTCGATGGGAGGACTTGTCTAATCCTATACTGACACCACCAGAGCAACAGTGATGTTAAGATGGGGACAGTCAGAAGGCCAGTTTTTAATGGGAGGACTTACCTAATCCTATACTGACACCACCAGAACTACAATGATGTTAAGGTGGGACAGTGAGAAGGCCAGTGTTAATGTATCTAATCGTATACTGACACCACCAGAACAACAATGATGTTAAGATGGACAGTGAGAAGGCCAGTGTTAATGTATCTAATCCTATACTGACACCACCAGAACAACAATGATGTTAAGATGGGACAGTGAGAAGGCCAGTGTTAATGTATCTAATCCTATACTGACACCACCAGAACTACAATGATGTTAAGGTGGGACAGTGAGAAGGCCAGTGTTAATGTATCTAATCCTATACTGACACCACCAGAACTACAATGATGTTAAGGTGGGACAGTGAGAAGGCCAGTGTTAATGTATCTAATCCTATACTGACACCACCAGAACTACAATGATGTTAAGGTGGGACAGTGAGAAGGCCAGTGTTAATGTATCTAATCCTATACTGACACCACCAGAACAACAATGATGTTAAGGTGGGACAGTGAGAAGGCCAGTTTTAATGGGATGACTTATCTAATCCTATACTGACACCACCGAAAAACGATGTTAAGATGGGACAGTGAGAAGGCCAGTTTTAATGGGAGGAATTATCTAATCCTACACTGACACCACCAACACAAAAATGATGTTTCGATGGGACAATGAGAAGGCCAGTTTTTAATGGGAGGACTTATCTAATCCTATACTGACACCACCAGAGCAACAGTGATGTTAAGGTGGGACAGTGAGAAGGCCAGTTTTTAATGGGAGGACTTATCTAATCCTATACTGACACCACCAGAGCAACAATGATGTTAAGGTGGGACAGTGAGAAGGCCAGTGTTAATGGGAAGACTTATCTAATCCTATACTGACACCACCAGAGCAACAATGATGTTAAGGTGGGACAGTGAGAAGGCCAGTGTTAATGGGAAGACTTATCTAATCATATACTGACACCACCAGAGCAACAATGATGTTAAGATGGGACAGTGAGAAGGCCAGTTTTAATGAGAGGACGTATCTAATCCTATACTAACACCACCAGAACAACAATGATGTTAAGATGGGACAGTGAGAAGGCCAGTTTTAATGAGAGGACGTATCTAATCCTATACTAACACCACCAGAACAACAATGATGTTAAGATGGGGACATTGAGAAGGCCAGTGTTCATGTATCTAATCCTATACTGACACCACCAGAACAACAATAATGATGTTAAGATGGGGACATTGAGAAGGCCAGTGTTCATGTATCTAATCCTATACTGACACCACCAGAACAACAAAAATGATGTTAAGATGGGGACATTGAGAAGGCCAGTGTTCATGTATCTAATCCTATACTGACACCACCAGAACAACAACAATGATGTTAAGATGGGGACAGTGAGAAGGCCAGTGTTCATGTATCTAATCCTATACTGACACCACCAGAACAACAATAATGATGTTAAGATGGGGACATTGAGAAGGCCAGTGTTCATGTATCTAATCCTATACTGACACCACCAGAACAACAATGATGTTAAGATGGGACATTGAGAAGGCCAGTGTTCATGTATCTAATCCTATACTGACACCACCAGAACAACAACAATGATGTTAAGATGGGGACATTGAGAAGGCCAGTGTTCATGTATCTAATCCTATACTGACACCACCAGAACAACAACAATGATGTTAAGATGGGACAGTGAGAAGGCCAGTTTTAATGGGAGGACTTATCTAATCCTACACTGACACCACCAGAACAACAACAATGATGTTAAGATGGGACAGTGAGAAGGCCAGTTTTAATGGGAGGACTTATCTAATCCTACACTGACACCACCAGAAAAACAATGATATTAAGATGGGACAGTAAGAAGGCCAGTTTTAAAGGGAGGACTTGTCTAATCCTATACTGACACCACAAGAACAGCAATGATGTTAAGATGGGACAGTGAGAAGGCCAGTTTTAATGGAGGACTTATCTAATCCTATACTGTCACCACCAGAACAACAATGATGTTACTGACACCACCAGGACAACAATGATGTTAAGATGGGGATAGTGAGAAGGCCAGTTTTAATGAGAGGACATATCTAATCCTATACTAACACCACCAGAACAACAATGATGTTAAGATGGGGACAATGAGACGGTCAGTGTTAATGTATCTAATCTTATACTGACACCACCAGAACAACGATGATGTTAAGATGGGACAGTGAGAAGGCCAGTGTTAATGTATCTAATCCTATACTGACACCACCAGAACAACAATAATGATGTTAAGATGGGGAGAATGAGACGGTCAGTGTTAATGTATCTAATCCTATACTGACACCACCAGACCAACGATGATGTTAAGATGGGACAGTGAGAAGGCCAGTGTTAATGTATCTAATCCTATACTGACACCACCAGAACAACAATAATGATGTTAAGATGGGACAGTAAGAAGGCCAGTGTTAAGGTATCTAATCCTATACTGACACCACCAGAACAACAATAATGATGTTAAGATGGGACAGTGAGAAGGCTAGTGTTCATGTATCTAATCCTATATCGACACCACCAAAACAACAATAATGATGTTGAGCTGGGGACAATGTGAAGGCCAGTGTTCATGTATCTAATCCTACACTGGTGGTGTCAGTATAGAATTAGATAGGTCCTCCCATTAAAACTGGCCTTCTCACTGTCCCCAAGTTAACATCATTGTTGTTCTGGTGGTGTCAGTATAGGATTAGATAGGTCCTCCCATTAAAACTGGCCTTCTCACTGTCCCCAAGTTAACATCATTGTTGTTCTGGTGGTGTCAGTATAGGATTAGATAGGTCCTCCCAGTAAAACTGGCCTTCTCACTGTTCCATCTTAACATCATTGTTGTTTTGGTGGTGTCAGTATAGGATTAGATACATGAACACTGGCCTTCTCATTGTCCCATCTTAATATCATTGTTGTTCTGGTGGTGCCAGTACAGGATTAGATACATTAACACTAGCCTTCTCACTGTCCCATCTTAACATCATTGTTGTTCTGGTGGTGTCAGTATAGGATTAGATACATTAACACTGATTTCTCACTGTCCCATCTTAACATCATTGTCGTTGTTCAGGTTGGTGTCAGTATAGGATTAGATACATTAACACTGGCCTTCTCACTGTCCCCAAGTTAACATCATTGTTGTTGTTCGGGTGGTTTCAGTATAGGATTAGATACATTAACACTGGCCTTCTCACTGTCCCATTTTAACATCATTGTTGTTGTTCGGGTGGTTTCAGTATAGGATTAGATACATTAACACTGGCCTTCTCACTGTCCCCATTTTAACATCATTGTTGTTCGGGTGGTGTCAATATAGGATTAGATACATTAACACTGGCCTTCTCACTGTCCCCATTTTAACATCATTGTTGTTCGGGTGGTGTCAGTATAGGATTAGATACATTAACACTGGCCTTCTCACTGTCCCATTTTAACATCATTGTTGTTCTGGTGGTGTCAGTATAGGATTAGATACATTAACACTGGATTTCTCACTGTCCCATCTTAACATCATTGTCGTTGTTCAGGTTGGTGTCAGTATAGGATTAGATACATTAACACTGGCCTTCTCACTGTCCCATTTTAACATCATTGTTGTTGTTCGGGTGGTGTCAGTATAGGATTAAATACATTAACACTGGCCTTCTCACTGTCCCATTTTAACATCATTGTTGTTGTTCGGGTGGTGTCAGTATAGGATTAGATACATTAACACTGGCCTTCTCACTGTCCCATCTTAACATCATTGTTGTTGTTCGGGTGGTTTCAGTATAGGATTAGTTAAGTCCCCCTTCCCTCACTTCCCTGGGATGGTTATCCCCATCAGCCATACCACCTGAGGTGGGTGTCGACGTAAAAACAACCAAATCAATCAACCAATAAAACAGGAAGAAGAAAAGGTATTCCTTGCATCTAGACAGTTACGTATATGCTCCCCCCCCCCCCCCCCCCACTAAAAAAATACCAATAATTAGTTGGCAAGGTTAAGTCTTTGACGATGGGCTACTTCAATTGAAGTAACAGCTGAGCTCTCACTGAGGACGGGCTACTTCGATCATAGTAACAGACGGTCTAGGGTATATAACTCCCTCTACTTTTGTTATGCTAATGATTTAGTAGTTGGCAGTTGCTTCCCTTGTGGAGGGAACTTCCGTTGAACGCTTCAGCTACGTTTTGCCGGTTTCTTTGTCTAAAATCGATGGAAAATGGTTCAAAGGCGACAGTTCTCAGTGATTTCACTGTGGCAGCCCCAGGCCAGCAGGAGAGCTCAGCTGTGGCAAGTGCAGTCACAACAGAGTTAAGACAGAAGGGGACGCAGGGGGGGGGGGGAATATGATCTAGGAAACAGTTTCAGTTTCAGTTTCTCAAGATGACGTCTCCGCGCTCAGAACGAATTCCATATGCACTAACGTCACAGGTGCCACGTGTATGGTGACTGTGGCACAAGCCCTTAAGCCTGCACATAAACCCATGAGCTGGCCATGTGTATGGTGATCATGGCACAAGCCTTGAGCCTGTACATAAACCCATGAGCTGGCCATGTGTATGGTGATCATGGCACAAGCCCTTAAGCCTGCACATAAACCCATGAACTGGCCATGTGTATGGTGATCATGGCACAACCCTTAAGCCTGCACATAAACCCATGAACTGGCCACGTGTATGGTGATCATGGCACAACCCTTAAGCCTGCACATAAACCCATGAACTGGCCACGTGTATGGTGATCATGTCACAAGCCTTAAGCCTGCACATAAACCCATGAACTGGCCATGTGTATGGTGATCATAGCACAACCCTTAAGCCTGCACATAAACCCATGAACTGGCCACGTGTATGGTGATCATGGCACAACCCTTAAGCCTGCACATAAACCCATGAACTGGCCACGTGTATGGTGATCATGGCACAAGCCTTAAGCCTGCACATAAACCCATGAACTGGCCATGTGTATGGTGATCATGGCACAAGCCTTAAGCCTGCACATAAACCCACGAGCTGGCCATGTCCCTAGGCCCTACCTGAAGACACAAGGCACAAGAGATTATTTCAGATGGACAGTTGACTGTCGGAGGATTGTGCCAACCATTGCATGGGGAAGTATTACGGTGATGGGCCTGCTGACAAAATCAGAGGATTATGCCAACCATTGCATGGGGAAGTATGACGGTGATGGGCCTACTGACAAAATCAGAGGATTGTATTATCACTGGCGTTGATTTCGGAAAGGCTTTTGATTCCCTTAACGGAATTTCATGAATGAAATTTTCCAATTCTTTCGGATTCTATGAAATTATACGAGGTTGGTTACATGTCTGCTATAAAATAAAACTGTTACCTGTCAATAAATGGAGAGATGGGTGCATCTACAAAGGGGATCCAGTATCACCACGTCTCTTTATTCCTTTTATACATTAAGATTTTAGCTACGTTGACTGATCATGAAATATATTCCAAACAAAAGATGTCACTAAATTTGAAATAGTTTAGTGACATCTTTCGTGAAGTTAGGAAAGACTTCCTTTAGACAATTGAAATTTAAAAGGTACACATTGAAAGAATTAAGACCTGTAAATCACTCAAGTTTGAAAGGGACCAGACTTTTTGTGTAGTTCTGGTTCCTAGTTGCTGGAAGGGCTGCAGTCACATTGATTCAGTTCTCTCTGGTTAAATGTTGACAAAAGATTTGTAATTTGGACTGGTACCAAGGCTTCTTTGAAGTCAAATATGTGCCACACTTAAGTATTTATTAGAATCCCCCCAATTAAAAATTCTCGGAATTTGTTTTGCAAACAATCATAAAAGCCGTGTACATTAGAATTTGACGTTAAGGCCTGAGTGGTGAGAATGCGTCAACATTTATCTAGACAAAAAATCCGCATTGAGAGAGATCAAGTTTTAGAGTTCGTCAGTGTTTGTCTGAGAAAAAAAATCTCCATTGAGAAAGAATTGATTTTTAAGAGACCATCACTTTTGCCTGCTATACACCAGAATCCATTGAGAAAGAATTGATTTTTAAGAGACCATCACTGTTTGCCTGCTATACACCAGAATCCATTGAGAAAGAATTGATTTTTAAGAGACCATCACTGTTTGCCTGCTATACACCAGAATCATTGAGAAAGAATTGATTTTTAAGAGACCATCACTGTTTGCCTGCTATACACCAGAATCCATTGAGAAAGAATTGATTTTTAAGAGACCATCACTGTTTGCCTGCGATACACCAGAATCCATTGAGAAAGAACTGATTTTTAAGAGACCATCACTGTTTGCCTGCGATACACCAGAATCCATTGAGAAAGAACTGATTTTTAAGAGACCATCACTGTTTGCCTGCGATACACCAGAATCCATTGAGAAAGAACTGATTTTTAAGAGACCATCACTGTTTGCCTGCGATACACCAGAATCCATTGAGAAAGAACTGATTTTTATGTTTGCGGGGAACAAATATCTGCATTAAGAGAGATCTGATTTTTAGGGTGCATGAATGCTTGAGAAAAAACCATAACTCCTTTGAGTGAGAATTTATTTGTAGAATGCGTCATTATTGAGTGAAAATGTATTCGTAGAATGCATCATTACTGAGTGAAAATTTAATTGTAGAACGCATCATTATTGAGTGAAAATATATTTGTAGAATGCATCATTATTGAGTGAAAATTTATTTGTAGAATGCATCATTATTGAGTGAAAATTTATTGTAAAATACATCATTACTCAGTGAAATGTTGTTGTTTTTTGTTTGTTTGTTTGTTTGTTTGTTTTTTGTTTGTTTTTTTGTTTGTTTTTGTTTTTGTTTTTAGAATGCATCAATATTTGCCTGAGAAGGACTTTAACTCCACCGAGAGAGAATGGATCTTTTAAGAGTGCATCAATCCTTCCCCAGAAAAAAAATCATAACTACACTGAGAGAAATTTGATTTTTATCGTGCATCACTATTTGCCTGGAAAAACCATAGCTCCATTGAGAGATCACAACTGATTTTTAGCTATGTCCATTTAGAGAGAATTGATTTTCAGGGCTATTTTAAAACATTTGATATTATCCAGATCGGTTCGTTTGAAGATACACTTTGCAAACACTCCCAATCAATCATTTTATTACCGATGTGCAGAAAGAAATTCTTTGGAACAGAGAAAAAGAAATTGATAGAATTACCTTGTGTAACTCTATTGTTCTGTTCATTATGTCTGTTATTGATTTATCTTATTGTGAACATATTATATTTTCGTTTATTACGAGATACTCAAGAGTTCTGTTGATTGTGTAACTTTCTTCCTGCATCTATTAAACTTCTTTCCATCTTACCAGTCGCCGTGGTGTAGTGGTTAACGCAACAGACTACCGACTGAAAGGTTGTGTGTTCGAATCCCCGTCAGTCCCTTCAAAACTATATCACTGTGGGATTTTTCGGCTCTAACCGGAGTTGGGTGTGCTATGGGCTCACTGGGAAGACTGGGACCACACAGTCCAGTCTCATCCACTTCACGGATGCTTCATTGAGGGTGTTGCTCAAATGTTCTGACCAGCACCGCAGGTGTCTGTATCTCTGGGGCCTGGTTGACTCCAGGATATGTTATGATACTAAGCGTAGAGTACAGCCCTGTCACACAGTCTCAGTCCAAGATGGAACTTCATAACATGATTATCATCCTCATCGACATCATCATCATCATCATCATCATCGCATTGTAAAAAAAAAAAAAAAAAAAAATTAAAAAAAGACTGTACCAGTTTCTGTGGCCATTAAAAATGGCCGTAGAAATTGGGACGAAAAAAGTGGTGAGCACAAAGGTAACTTCTTTAAGTGCAATGATCAAAAAAAAAAAAAAAATTCCACCTTTTTCATCCCTTCTTTCCTACAGTATTTGTTTGTTTGTTTGTTTGTTTGTTCCATTCTTTGTTTCACGCTTTCCTATTTCTTTGCTGAATTTCGTTTGCACCCATTTCTTTCTTTTTTTTTCCTTTGTTTTTGTTTGATTTTGTTTTTTTACTTCTTCCTCCCTTGCCTCCATGAAACATCATTCATTCAAATACATATTCATCAATGCTTTTTTCTTACGATGCTCTAATTGACTATTCTTTCTGTTAATGATTATATCATTGATATATATAATCATTGATATGTTTAGTTACGGCAGTTCTTCTTTCATTCATAATGATTTCCTTCCTTTCATCTCACCCCCCATTGATTCATACAATCCGTCTTACCTTCTTTCTCCCCTCCCCCTGTACGTCCGTCCGTCTGTCCATCCGTTTGTTCATTCATTCATCCATTCTTTAATCAGTTTGTTCTTTTTCAGGTCCATCAGGCAGGTGAGTATCCTTTCTGATCTGCTGTTTGTTTGCCTCTGTGTGTGTGTGTGTGTGTGGTGTGTGTGTGTGTGTCGGTGTGGCGTGTGTGGTGTGTGTGTGTGCGTGTGTGTGGTGGGTGTGCGTGTGTGTGTGGTGTGTCTCTCTCTCTCTCTCTCCTCTCTCTCTCTGTGTCTCTCTGTCTCTGTCTCTCTCGCTCTCTCTCTTTCTGTGTGTGTGTGTGTGTGTGCCTCTCTGTCTCGCTCTCTCTCTTCTTTGTGTGTGTGTGTGTGTGTGTCTTTTCTCTCTCTCTCTTCTCTCTCTCTCTCTCTCTCTCTCTCTCTCTCTCGCTCGCTCGCTCGCTCGCTCTCTCTCTTTCTGTGTGTGTGGTGCGTGTGTGTGAATGTGTGTGTGCGTCCCCTCTCTCTCTCTCTCTCTCTCTCTCTCTCTCTCTCTCTCTCTCTCTCTCTTTCTCTGTGTGTGTGTGTGTATATATATATATATGTGTGTGTGTGTGTGTGTGTCTGTTTCTACCATGTCTGTCTCTTTCTATGTCTGTCTGCTTTTGATAACATAATAGATGGATGATTGGTTTGACAGAAGTTTGTTGTTTTTTTCATTAGAAGATTGTGTGTCTGTGTGTGTGTGTTGTTGTTGTTGTTGTTGTTGTTGTATGCGTTCTTATTTGCATACCTATGCATGCGTACGTGTGCGTTTTTGTGTGTCTGTGCGTATGCTGACTCGCAGAGGTGTGTGTGTGTGTGCGTGTGTGTGTGTGTGTGTGTGTGTGTGTGGATGTGTGTGTGTGTTTGCCTGTTTTATATAGGCCTACTTATAAAAGAAAGAAAGAATGACTACCCCCACCCTTTGCGTTTTTGTTTTTTGTTGGTTTTTGTTTTTTTGTTCTTTTTATTTTGTTTTGTTTTTTGTTTTGTTTTGTTTTTGTTTTGCTTTTTTCTTAGAGCGCTGTCTACCTCAATTGTTTCTGTTCAGTTTCCGTTTCAGACAAGACAATTTATTCTGTCAATAATTCTGTAGGTTTCCAAGACAATTTATTCTGTCAACAATTCTGTAGGTTTCCAAGACAATTTATTCTGTCAACAATTCTGTAGGTTTCGTTTGCTTGATTTTATGTCTTTCTGTCTGTGCGTATCAATGCAAGGGACAAACCCTTCTTTCCTTTCTCTTAGCGCCGTAACAACGTATAGATCTGCATATTTCTAGTCATCTTCAGCTTGGTTTTGGAAAGAAAGTGTTTCTAAATTGGTGGTTGGGTTGGTTGGTTGGTTTACTAGTTGGTTGATTGGTTGTTGGTTGGTTGGTTTGTGCGTAGGTTGGTGGTTGGTTGGTTGGTTCATTGGTTGGTTCATTGGTTGGTTCGTCCTGTTGGTTCGTTGGTTGTTGTTGTTAATAGCTGGTTGTTTTATTGACTTGTTTTGGTGTGGGGGTTTACTTTACTGGGAAAGGGTTAGTTGGTTGCTTGCTAGCTGGATTGGGTGTTTGCGTACTGGTTTTTGAATTGATAGATGGTTTCAGTTTCAGTGTCAGTTTCTCAACTCAAATTTCATGCGAAAAATTTTCTTCGTGACAAATTAAGTTAACCCAGTCTAAACCAGTGAGACGTGATACGCTACTTGGTGTCGGAGTTTGACGTTTGTTCAAAAGATTCATCACATTCGGGAAATTCTATATGCGCTCACCCAAATCTGCCAGCAATAACCTGGCAGACTCCTTGGGCCTGCACAAACCTCATACGCTGGCAAATCTCGAAACTGAAGAAGGGGAGGATTGTGGGGGGAGGGGGGAGGAAGAAGGCATGACATTTGAAACACCAACCTGACACCACCAGAATAATGGAAACATTAAGATGGGTAGCCAACAGGCCAGTGGACCTATGAAACATAAACGGACACCACCAGAATGATGGAAACATTAAGATGGGCACCAACAGGCCAGTGGACTATGAAACATGTAAGCTGACACCACCAGAATGATGGAAACATTAAGATGGCAGCAACAGGCCAGTGGACCTATCAAACAAAGCTGACACCACCAGAATGATGGAAACATTAAGATGGACAACCAACAGGCCAGTGGACCTATGAAACAGTAAGCTGACACCACCAGAAGGATGGAAACATTAAGATGGGCAGCCAACAGGCCAGTGGACCTATCAAACATAAGCTGACACCACCAGAATATGAAACATTAAGATGGCAGCCAACAGGCCAGTGGACCTATCAAACACTAAGCTGACACCACCAGAATGATGGAAACATTAAGATGGCAGCCAACAGGCCAGTGGACCTATAAACACTATGCTGACACCACCAGAATGATGGAAACATTAAGATGGACAGCCAACAGTCAGTTTGTATATCAACATAGCTGCACCAGATGATGAAACTCAGAAGTTGGATCAGACACCAGGGCTTGAATAATAAATGATTAAAAATGATGGAGACATAAGATGACAAACCCGGCCCATGGACCAGAAACACCAAAAAGAACAAAAAGAGAATTAGTCACAAAAGCAGTGGGCCTTTACCTCACTATACCACCAGTGATGGCATAATCACCAAAACAGGACCTATGTCACTAAACTGACTACCACTAATGATGAGGCTTAAGATCACCAAAAAGGACACTATGAACACAAAACTGATACCACTTATGATGGTGACATTAATCACCAACAAAGTGGACACTATGTCACAAAACGTGATTACTCACCAGTGATTTAATCAGGTCGTGACAACAATCAACCAAAAGATGGAACTTAATGTCACAAAACGTGGACTATGAACACTAACTTTCATCAGTGTGGTGACAAATCACCAAAACAGTGGACCTATGTCACAAAGATCCACCAGTGATGGACCATTTTTACATCAGGTGTCCAAAAACAAATCACCAAAAGGAACATAGATGACACAAAAGCAGTGGACCTTTCATACTGTACCACCAGACAGGTGGATCACAATCACCAAAGAGGACAACTATTGAACACAAAACGTTGAGTTCTTGCCCCCATTTTATCAGGTGTCACAATCACCAAAAAGGACACTATGTCACAAAACGTGACGTTTTCTCACTTTATCAGATGTCACAATCACCAAAAAGAAAACCACGTCACAAAATGTGATTTTTTGTTTGGTTGTTTTTTGTTGTTACTTTCATCCACAAAGGATGGTGTTTGTTTTCAGCAAAGAGACAGAGCTGAGCCAGTGCCGAAGAAGGCACCTGAAACAGGACCAGACCAACCTTCGCCGACAGACTCAGACTCTGAACGCTTGAAAGGGAAAGCAGCGACACCAGCAGCTCCACAGGCAGAGACTCCAAAGAAGATAGCAACGCCAACTCCAACGACCACCACGACGACGACATCACCACCAC
>JAPXFY010000034.1:1780732-1783232 GCA_030674185.1 Monoplex corrugatus
TAACAATTATAGATAAACAGTGACAACCGTTTCACGATTCAAACTTGTAAAACTTGTCAGACACAAAAAGATCATTAATAAAGAAGATTGGGAAAAGACAGGCAACATTTATAGGCCATTTTATGAGGAAAGGGGAATTAGAGAACCTGGTCACATAACAGGAAAGCTGGAGGGAAAGAGAACACCAGGTAGACCCAGTAGGAAAATATTGGACTTGCAGGGTGGTTGAGGACAAAGAGGGTGGAAGATGTGCTTGCAGCAACAAGGGATATATACATATGGAAGGCCATGATCGCCAACGCCATGTGGCAGGGCACTTGATGATGATGGTGATGAAAACTCAGCTGAAATATTCATTCTTCCTCAGTTACACACACGCCATGGAGCAGGTTTATAACAGTACTCCTTACGTATTTTACCTTTAAACATTTTCTTCGTCCCATTTTCTACGCCACCTTAATGGCCACAGAAGCACGATTTTTGCAATGCCATGATGATTCTGTCGATGAGGATGATAATCATGATGCTATGGAGTTCCGTCTAGGATTAAGACAGCTTGAGAGTGCTGTACTCTACGCTTACTATCATAACATATCCTGGCGTCAACCAGGTCCGAGAGATACAGACACCCGCGGTACTGGTCAGAAGATTTGAGCAGCACCCTCAATGACGCATCCGTGAAGTTGATGAGACTCGACCGTGTGGTCCCAGTCTTCCCAATGAGCCCATAGCACGCCCAACTCTGGGTAGGAGTCGGTTAGAGCCGAAAAATCCCACAATGATTTTTGAAGGAACTGATGGGGATTCGAATCCACAACCTTCCGGTTGGGAGTCCGTTGTGCTACCCACTACACCACGGCGACTGGTTCCTTTTTCACATTTTGATTACATTCAGACATAACATTCTCCAGCCTACGCCATAATGCTCTTTCAATAGCTTCTTTACTGTTGAACAACTTAGTTTCTTCTTCATTATTAAGTCCTTGTGTTTTCCTAAAGGAGTATTCAACCTAGCAAAAAAGTCCATGGCTGGACCAGGCTGCTGTCCCAATTCTCTTCAACAGTAGAAAATGGACAGAAAGAAACAAAAACAAAAGATAGAAAATGTGTGTGTTTGCGTGTGTGTGTGTTTAGGTGTGTTTGTATGTATGTGAGTGTGTGTATGCGAGTGTGTGTGTGTGCGTGTGTGTTTGTATGTGTGTGTGCTTTAGTCTTTTCGTGTGATGCACACACACACAACACACACACACACACACACACACACACACACACACACACACACACACACACACACACACACACACACACAACACAAACACATACTGTAGCGAGAAACTGTGGAAAGCTGGACAACAGAAGGTTCCTGGAGAAGAATCTGATTGATTGATTTGTTCAGTTTTTACGTCGACACCCACCTCAGGTGATATGGCCAACGGGGATAACCATCCCAGGGAAGTGGGGGAAGGGGAACCTATCTAATCCTATACTGACACCACCAGAACAACAATGATGGGACGGTGAGAAGGCCAGTTTTAATGTAGCACACCCCGGGATTCGAACCCACAACCATTAGCATGTGAATCCGACGCTCAAACCAACTGAGCTACTGGGGCCCACCAAGCCCCTCTGAAGAAACTGTTTGGACTCTAAAGCTCCTTACGCTCTAAGGAGGCTGAACGGCATCCACACAGGTCATAACAACTGGAAGACCATCTGCTGTCAACATCGTTTTTCATCTGGGTACGCCCCTCTGCCTCTAAGGTGATCGAGCGTATCTGTTAGTGCCCCGCCCCCTTCCACCCCACCACCACTCCGCTTTTGTTTTTCATGTGGGTTTGAACCCACATCTCCAGTGTCTGAAAACCAAGCCACGCTTGCGTCAGATGTCTTAACCACTTCGCTATCAGACACCTAGGACATAGAATGTGTAAACATTATGAAGTTCAAAACCCAAAAGAAGTGTGACTGCCCGAGTTGAAGTAAACAGGAACCAGAAAACAAACAAACAAACAAAAAAAAAACAAAACAAAAAAAAAAAAAAAAAAAAAAAAAACACGAAGAAAGAATCACAACGCGTTTATAATACAATCGGACAAGACAGGCACAGATTTTTGGCCAACTGGCCTTTGTCAAACGTACGATCACAAACAAACACCAAATACAAATATTGAGAGAAAAGACTGAAACTTCCCAGCTGCTTCGTTCCGTGTGAGAAAAAGAGCCCTTTTCTCCCACTGAAGGAAGCAGCAGGGAAGTTTTAGCCTTATTCTTCTTATTTTTGTATTTGGTGTTTATTCGTTTGTGATCTTACATTTACGCTTGACCACGGTCAGATGGCCGAAAATTTGCGCCTGTCTTGTCGGGTTGTATTAAATACGCGTTGTGATTCTTCGTTCGTGTTTTTTCTGGTTCCTGTTTGCTTGAACGCGGGCAGTCACACTTGTTTTGGATAATCGATTCTAAATTTAAGGAACATTTATCAAGTTCCTGCAGAGGGGGG
>JAPXFY010000034.1:1788232-1798232 GCA_030674185.1 Monoplex corrugatus
CAAATTTAGTTTCCTGCAAACACTCCCATTCCAACCCCTTGAAAAAAGCTGAAAAACCACGAATGCTGGAAGAAGTTTCTCTGCGAGATATGCAAATGCGAGAAGGTTAAGGTGGCATAGAAAATTGGAAAAAAAAAAAAAAGTGGGTAAATGTCAGACTTCGCGTTGGCAAAGTCATGGGCTTGTTCCGCCCAGACACCCTCAGCTGGAGGAATAAAAGATGGAGGACAATTTCAGTCTCCAGGTCTACATGTGTACAGACCTACCAGTGCCTTACAGCTTAAGCCCCTGTCATTTGTGTACACATGTGGAATATCAGACATCATGCACATTAACTCATTGACGATGAGCCGCTTCATGTGAAGCAGCCGTCTGTGACGTCATAAACGACATGCCGCTTCCAGAGAAGCGGAGGACGTAATTAATTTTTCACTGTGTGAAGCAGCCTTGCTATTCAAGGGAAGTCAACCAGTCATCAAGTTGTAACCTTCCACTACACAGTTCCTTCCCTTAGACTGTCTGCCAACACTTTTCCTTGTCTGAATTGGGCTTGTTTTTGCCGTACCCCAAGTGACTGTGACTGATAATCTTTTTTTATTTTGTGGCATAAGTGACTATGAAAAGGATCAAACTGACTGTAATTTTGCTGTTCAAAGATTCTCCTGCCACCATTTTACCCAAAAAGATTAAAGGTAGGAAAATATTTGACAACTGATTTCATAATGTTGGATGTGTATAAATTTGACTTTTTATTTTTTTGCATTTATATAGCATTTTGACCTGACATTTTGGAAAGTTTACCTGAATTATTCATACAAGTTGGTTTCGTTTCTAAAAAGTAGACATAATGAGCTTTCTAAAAATGTATAACTTTATGTTTTTATTGCAAATAGAAGGGGCTCAGAATTTTTGTAAAACTGCTAAAAATAGTGCGTCTCAGGAAATTGCCTGGGTCCATTTAGCCACGTCGTCAGTGAGTTAAAGATCCTGTAAGTCATTTCAGTGGCTGGCTTGTGTGAACATGACAGCACGCAGCATGCGCACCCTTCAAAGATGCAGACTGTACAACAACATACTGGAATGTGATCAGTTTGCCTAACAGCTTGAGTTCTCCATGCACCAATAAAAAGTCTGATTATGAGGAATGCGTAGTGAGTTCCAGTGACTTTGGAGAACAGCACTATCATCATCATTATGTGCCTTGCCGCGTGGCGTTGGCGATCATGGCCCTCCATATGCATCTGTCCCTTGTGGCCGCAAGCACATCTTCCACCCTCTCTGTCCCCAGCCACCCTGCAAGTCCATCCAATTTTTTATCCCTGGGTGTGCCTGGTGCTCTCTTTCCCTCCAGCTTTCATGTTGTGAACAGATGCTTCAATTCCCCTTTCCTCATAAATGTCCTATAAATGTTGCTAATGTTTTCCTAATCTTCCTTATCAATGATCTTCTTATGTCTGACAGCATTATGCAAGAACTAAAATGTCTGATTATGCATAATGCTTAGTGAGTCCAGTTCAACTTTGGAGAACGGTACTATGCCAGAACTAAAAAGTCTGATTATGCATAATGCGTAGTGAGTTCCAGTGACTTTGGAGAAGAGCATTATACTAAAACTAAAAAGTCTGATTATGCATAATGCGTAGTGAGTTCATGTGACTTTGGAGAAGAGCATTATACTAAAACTAAAAAGTCTGATATACAATAATAATGTACAATAATACAAATGTATTCAGGTTTGTTTTTAAAACCTAGATATATGTTTTACTTTTAGTATCTATAATTTACATTTGTAGTTAGGTTGTTTTTTGTTTTTTTTAAACCATCTGGAGATAAATTGGATGAAATGATCAGCGCCAGGGGCATATATTCAGATTATGTGTGCAAATTCATTGATATGTATACTTAATTTTCTATCCAGGTGTTTGTGTGCGGTTTCATTTTTTTCCTCGTCAAACTGCTGTGAACGTTTTGAAACGGATTTAGCCTGGATATCGCTGTGTGCAGTCGGCTGGGCTTTAGACGCTTAGAATAAAAACCATGCATTGTGTCAGCCTTAATCCAGACTTGTCATAGGCTTTCCTCTTTTGGAGGGTCACCCAGCCATAGGCACTGACTAAACAGTATGGAAAATATCAGTCAGTTACATAATTCATCAATAAGAGCAGATTGTGAACAGAAGCATGCTTATGACACACTTACACAGACACCAGAAAAGAATAAGAGTATAACAATATAATGGCATCATCACTTTGTGTGCCTGCAGGGTGCAGAGGCGGATCCACTGTCCGAGGACTTCTCAGAGATGTTTTCAGAGCAGTTTGCGGCGCAGTTTGAAGAAACGATGGCTTCGCTCATGTCACAGAATCCAGAGGTCGTGCAGCAGTTTGAAAAGCTGGCCAAGGCTGCTGAAACTGCTGGTGAGGAGGCTGTGTGTGTGTTCTGTGTGTGTGTGTGTATGTCTGTGTGCGTGTGTGTGTGTGTGTGCATGCGTGTGTGTGTGTGCATGCGTGTGTGTGTGTGCATGTGTGTGTGTTCTCTGTGTGTGTCTGTGTTCATATGTGTGTATGTAGCAATGCCGTGCGAACCGAAACGCGACGTCAAATTTGTGGTACCAAAAACTGGGGAAAACCGGGGCGGGCCGCAAAACTGGGGGGGTCTTCAGTTCAATCAAGTATTACTGCCTCTTTAATCGGTGTTTCATTCTTATTTTTTGTCTTATGTGAATAAGAAATGAATAAAGATTTGAATGATTGCCTTTTTATATATTTAGAGCGAAAATGGAATTAGTTATTTGATGAGAAAGTCGAAAATCCGCGCTTCGGGCGCAATCGCGGATATGGTATGCGTTTAGAATCGAAGTTTGTTCGGGATGCTTCACTATTTCGGTCGGTACGGCTATATTTGTGAACCAATCACATTGTAATTTTGCAGCCAATGAGAATTAATGTAACAGAATGATATATCCCGACGACACCTGTGTGTGCCAGTTTCGAACAGAGATCGACGCTTCCAAAGTTTTGCTTTTTTTCATCGGAAAAGTTTGCAGGCAAGTCGCCATTTTTGGAACTTGTCGTCGGCAGGATTCGATTTTACATGCTTTTTTCTATATGCATGTGTAATATGAAATCAATTTGATTTAAAATACGGCCGTACGCCAACTTTTTACATGAGGATCTGTACCAGATCAACGTCGGAATGTGCCGACGCCAGTAGCCTGAGTAGGCCTACAACGCGAAACAGAACGCTGTGCAAGTTTCAGCTCGGCAAGTTTTGCGCTGTCAAAGACTAGATCTAGATCTAGCAATCAACAGATCAAGTTCTGTTTTATCTGTAACATTGTATTTTTCAAGAAAAGGACTAGGCCTACTGCGTTTGAACTCGATTCGGAGTTGTTAGCCAAAGCTTGATTTGTCAACCATTTCCTTCCCGAGGTCATGCTAATTCGCATGTCGCTGTGTAGACTTGCTCACCCCATGACGGGCGAGCTTACTACTAAAAATGCTATGTGATCGACGGGCTTCCCGGGGCCGTGGAAAATGGGTTTGCCCAAACAGAGGGGTAACCCGCGTCCTCCAACTCTCTCTCTCTCTCTCTCTCACTCAAATTTTAAATGAATGAATAAACAGATCTAAATAATTTTTTTTTCAAATCAACAAACAATTCTGTGCAAGTCAATGTACTTTCCTTGACATGAATCTCTCTCTCTCTCTCTCTCTCTCTCTCTCTCTCTCTCTCTCTCTCAGAGAACAAAAAATGAATAAATAACAAAAAATGAATAAATAAGTAAATAGGCCCCAGTACATTCATATCCAAGTCATTGTTAACAGGCATGATCCTCTCTCTTTCTCTCTCTCTCTCTCTGACAACACACACACACACACTAATACACATAGAGATTTAGAATGTCACAAAACAAAATCTTCTGTTCATTGTTTATTGTTATAATATTCTTTATTTAGGTTTTGAAACTGAATAGAAGGCTATGAGTTGTATTATTTGTAAAGTAGGCCATCCATTAGCTTATGTAGTTGTTTCAATTTGTAGTCAGTATCTGGAAAGGATATGCCTATTGTCATTAATTTGTTTTAACGGGAAGATTGCATCTTATTTAGTAGTAGCCTGTTATTGATTCGTATTAAAGGGCAAGAGTACACTGGAAACACTTAGCAGGATTGCTCTGCTTTGATGGATTTTTACCAGTAATATGCTAAAAATCAAAGTCGCGAGTTTGGGCTTAATGTTAAAGTAATATTGATGTGGAGACTATGCATTATGGTTTCCTTTCCTTTCCAGTCTCTCAATGAATAGTATATATTATGCAGAAATTCGTATATTTCTCTATTGTAGGACTAGGAGTTAAGTGACCTGTTCCTGAATGGCGAGCGGTCCCATATCCTCCCAGAAGTTTTCTTTGGACGCTGGCTGTGCTAAGTGTTCGGGGACTTGACTCATCCACAGTCAGTCAGTCAGTTTTCTAAACACTGATGAATAAAATAAAAATCAAATGTACTGTGCAAAAATCTTGTCTGATATGTTTTCCTCTGTGTGTGTGTATGTGTATGTGTTGTATGTGTATGTGTGTGTGTTTAGTTTTTAGTAGAATATTGATCAGATGATATTTTTGGATAGCCTGCAGCATAAAAGCATGCAGTAATTTTTAATATTTCAACTATTTAAGTGATTCCAGAAGTCATTGATTCTCAGATTTCCTTTTATATGTACAGAAACTGATGAAATATTACAAATTATTCATAAGACTACTGAAGTAGCGAGTCGTGACTTTTTTGGTTTAATTTGCAGTAATAAGACACTTGAACGATGAGCAAAATGATTTTATATCTATCTCATGAAATGATTATATATCCTTGTTTTGTTTCTAGCTTCATTTTTGTCTGTTATTAATACAATATGGGCAATTATTAATGAAAAACAGATAAAACATGCCAAATATCACATGTTTCCTGTAATAAGACAAAAATGGCTCGTCGCAGAGTTACGATAATGGTTTCATTCAATTCGGCATACAAAAATACATCAACGATCAAAATTTTATGACATTTGGTCCTGTCTGTCTCTCACAATTACAAAATGAATGTCATTTCCAGCAAAATCAGCATACCATGCCATTTGATGGGTTTGTTCTGTGACAGCTGGTCCTTCTTTGTCCCACTAAGACGTGGTACCAAAATTTAACAAATTTTTTACGCTTCAAATTCGAATATCTCGTGAACTAATAGTCCGATCTGAAAAATTTAAACTGCTTTTTACTCAGAACAACATCATCTTCAAAACCATATCAATCTTTTAACTCAAAACCCAATTTCAATTTTTCATGCGGCATTGCTAGTGTATGTGTGTGAGAGAGAAAGTGTGTGTGAATGTGTTGGGATAAAGGTTGGGGAGGGACATTGAGGCCTGAGTTTTTAGTGTTATCTTTGTACGTCATATGTGTTTGTCATTAACTCCTTTGTTACTGGTGCTTTTGGCTTCAGAATATGCTGAGAAAGCTGAAAAGAAGAAGAAAAAAAACCTCTGAAAAGTCACACCCGCAATGTCATTCTATAAAGACAGACAAAATGATGTTCAAGGCAAACATAGTTCGTAGAGGCCAGTCGAAGCAACTTCCCCCCATGGGGATGATGGGGACTCTTTCTGTATAAATAGTATTCCCACCTTCTGGACATTCTGTGCTAGAAATTTACTCTTTTCTGTCACTCTGTTTCTTTCTTCCTCTTTTGCTTTCTGTCATTTCTTCCTGTCATTTTCTGCCTTGCTGGTCCATTCACTTGCATGTGTTCAGTAAAGTCTTACATACTTTGTCTTAGGGTTGATACCTGGGTACATGTAGTAAGTATATTTTTGGTTCTAGGGAAATGAGATACAGAAGCAATTTTAGGGAATTTAGGCCTGTTTTTGTATATGTTTCAGTGTCATTAGTTATGGTTTAGTTTGTATTCAGGTATGTTTTTTTAAATCCCCTGTGCAATAAATTGGCCGGAGTGGTCAACGCCGGAGGCATCTCCTTAGATTATATCAATATATGCATGAATGCATTGACATTTGTACTGTATTTTCTTTTCCTCTTCTTGCCCGATGAAGTATTGTGTACGTTTTGAAGTGTTTATAGGATAGGCATAATAAACTTGAAGTATGGTGTGTTTTGAAACGGTTATAGCCCTGATATGGCTGTACGCAGTCGGCTGGGCTTTAAGCTACTGACAAGAAAAATGTTAAGAAAATTGTAGCTATAAAGACATGTGAGAGATGTGCAAAGGGATCTGTCATGACATTGATATTAGTGGTAGATCAGTCCATTCAGTTTTAACAAGTAAATTTAGAATGAGACGTGTTGCACCAAGGTGGGCCTTGCACTGCCACATTGAAGAGCAAAAACTGGCATGCTTCACTAGTGCAGAGAATCTGTTGAACAGTATAGATATGAGGGTAACACTGACAGCTTTTAAACGGAATGATTGCCAACATCAGTGGCCTAAACATTCAGGAAGCTGTCCACAAAAGCCAGTTGGAGGGTGGTGGCAGTATCAAAGAGTGCAGCGGCCAACAATGAACCCAGTGACGCCAACAGGTGAAAGTTGCCATCTGTGAAACATGGTTTAGATGATATGAGTCAACAGTGAACACAGTGACGCCAACAGGTGAAAGTTGTCATCTGTGAAACATGGTTTAGATGATATGAGTCAACAATGAACACAGTGACGCCAACAGGTGAAAGTTGCCATCTGTGAAACATGGTTTACAAGATATGAGTCAACAATGAACACAGTGACGCCAACAGGTGAAAGTTGCCATCTGTGAAACATGGTTTAGATGATATGAGTCAACAATGAACACAGTGACGCCAACAGGTGAAAGTTGCCATCTGTGAAACATGGTTTACAAGATATAAGTCAGAACTAAGACACAGTTGTCAGAGTAGGACACTCCTGTCTTTTCAAGACCCATTAGGTCAGAAGAAAGGAAGGAAATTTAAAGATGATGATGATACGCGCCTATGATAACTCAAGTGTATTGATGTATTGATGGCACATTGCGTGTCAGTGGGACAAACTGTTCAGATTACTACAGAACGTTTGTGGTGAACATACTTAGTCCAGCAGTCCCAAACAAACTTAAAACACTGTTGAATGATTCACCATTGATGGTACATGACAACACATCTTACCACAACACACAGAGAGAAGCAGAAACTTAAAACACTGTTGAATGATTCACCATTGATGGTACATGACAACACATCTTACCACAACACACAGAGAGAAGCAGAAACTTAAAACACTGTTGAATGATTCACCATTGATGGTACATGACAACACATCTTACCACAACACACAGAGAGAAGCAGAAACTTAAAACACTGTTGAATGATTCACCATTAATGGTACATGACAACACATCTTACCACAACACAGAGAAGCAGAAACTTAAAACACTGTTGAATGATTCACCATTGATGGTACATGACAACACATCTTACCACAACACACAGAGAGAGAAGCAGAAACTTAAAACACTGTTGAATGATTCACCATTAATGGTACATGACAACACATCTTACCACAACACAGAGAAGCAGAAACTTAAAACACTGTTGAATGATTCACCATTGATGGTACATGACAACACATCTTACCACAAACTGACAAAGCAGAGAGAGATGGAGGATCCTTTTCTCTGCTGCAGCTTCTCATCAGCTGTCTGGTGACTGTAGTTAACTCAATGCAGTCTTGACGGCAGCCTGGTGCCGTCCATTTGTACCATGGTTTGAATCGTGATGGCAGGCAAGCGCCGTTGGAAAATGCCATTTTTTTATTTAAAACATGAGCGGTATTCGAGGGAGAAAACTCCTGAAAATCAAAGTATAATCATCTATGCATTGATTGCTTCCCTTAGAACGTATCTAATCATCATACAGCCTTTGTTGTAACTAAGATTCTGGAGTCAGTAAGCGACGCTGTATTCACCTACTTTTTCACAATGGCGGCAAGGTGACTGCGGAACCGGCGTATGTTTTCTGTGCAAGAGGCGATCGATATTATCCAAGCTGAAGGATCTGATGATGAATTAGATCTTGTTGGTGAATTATCTGTCGAAGATAGGGATGATTTCTTGGATTCAGACGAGTTTGTCTCTAGCATTGGCTCTAATATACATTGCTTTGTGGTGTATCATGTGGTTCAAAACTTTTGTTCAGAATGCTGTTTAGATACCTTAATTGGAGTAATTTCTGCATTCAAGTGGGAAATCAGCACACAAACTGTGAGTAGAATGTAATGTAGCAAGTTCCTGCCTTTCTTTTGCACTTTACTGTTTGTTTCTATTTTGTTTGGTTATTTTTTAATATTTTTTTTAAAAATGGCCGAAAACGCGCGATTTCAGGGGTCGACAAACACTATTTGACTGCGACTCCATTGAGTTAAACAGGATTAGATGACGATGACCATAGACTGATAGTGTTGAACTGCATGGCGTTAAGTGATTATTGTGCTGGTGGTTCCCCCCTTGGGCTCTTTCGGTACAAATAGTATCCCCACTTTCTGGAAATTCTGTGCTAGAAATTTCTTTTCTGTCACTCTTTTTGCTTTGCCTTCCTCCTTTGCTTTCTGTCATTTCTTCTTATCATTTTCTGCCTTGCTGGTCCATTCACCTGTATGTGGTCGATAAAGTCTTACCTACTTTCTCTTAGAACTGATATTTGGGTACATGTGTTACATGCATTTTTGGCTGTAGGGAAATGAGATATGCAGAAGCAGTTTTAGGTAATTTAGGCCCATCGTTATAATATATCCTTTGGTGTCCCTAGGTATGCTTCAGTTTGCATTCAGGTATGTTTTTTAAATGCCTTGTGGGATTAATTGGACGGAGTGGTCAATGCCAGGAGCATCTCCTTAGATTATGTGCGCGAATGCATTGATACATGTGCTTAATATTCTGTTCCGTTTTTCCTGTTGAAATGTTATGTGTTTTGAAGCGGTCATAGCCCTGATATGGCTGTACGCAGTCGGTTGGGCTTTAAACAAAAATAATGGGAAAAAGATAACGGTACTGGTGTTTATGTTTGTAGGAGACTCACAACAGGCCCAGAAAAACTTCATGGATACCTTGACACAGACCCTGGTGGACATGTCACAGAATGCTGATGGTATCCAGGTCAGTCTCACAGAGAGAGAGAGAGAGTGAGAGTGAGAGAGAAATGATAGGCTGACATTATTGCTAAAAGAACTGAGAAATTTAGTGCAGAGACCCAAGGTTTGGCACACAGCAGACAGAGCTGGAAGAGTCTGGTGAATAGCTCTTTAGTGCGGCGCTCCAAAGACTCTATTAAGGAGTGAAGCGAGAAGTAGGAGAAGGAGGAGGAGTAAAAAGATGGAGTAAACTATAATGAAAAGAAGAAAAATGGTGCAGGGGATGGGTAAGAGTAGAACAAATCCTGCAAAACAGACTGGTCAGAAAGTTTGAGGAAGAACTTTAAATCCTGCAAAACAGAAGGGTCAGACAGTTTGAGGAAGAACTTGAAATCCTGCAAAACAGAAGGGTCAGACAGTTTGAGGAAGAACTTGAAATCCTGCAAAACAGAAGGGTCAGAAAGTTTGAGGAAGAACTTGAAATCCTGCAAAACAGAAGGGTCAGAAAGTTTGAGAAAGAACATTCTGCTCTCCTTTTCGCATAGCGGCAAGCAGCAGTGCTAGCCAGCGGTGCTGGCAGAAAGCTTAGAGGTGACAAGCACGCAGTCACCAGCCAAGACACTAGACACGTCACATCAGCCATTGTAATAGTAAAAGAGTAGTAGTAAAAGTAACAAGTAATACTGTATCGGAACCAGAAGGCAGCAAGGTGGAGGGAACTAACAGATACCTGAAAGAGCAGAAAGTTTGCAGGCTGAGTATTCTTGAATCTATGACCTTCTCTTCTATTGCAGGAGGAGACCTTGGAGAGTCAAGGTCAGGAACAGGCTGAAGGTCAAGGTGAGGACTTTATGCCC
>JAPXFY010000034.1:1803232-1810732 GCA_030674185.1 Monoplex corrugatus
ACCGTCATTGTCAGTGGCAGTGTCACCAGTGGTGTCACAAGCGCTGGTTGTAGCCTGTGTCGTGGTGTTTAGCGCATGATAGTCCCGGAAACAGTCCCGTACAGAAAGTTGACCAGTAGCACCATAGACGGGACTGATGTTTTAGCCCCATCATGATGAGAATAGACAGGTATGCCCTGATTTCATCAGCTGTCGTCTCTTTCCAAAGTGGGTCAGGTTGCCCCTTTGCCGCAATCTTCTGACCAGCGTAATTGTTGGTCTTTTCAGCAGCACTGACAAAAAATTCTAGTGGCAGAAACAAAAAAAAATAGTCTACTGGTTTCGCATCAGCGGGCAGCGAATGTTTAGGCCCAACAACTTGTGAAAATTCCCTGACTTCACAGCCACGTGCACCAGTGCAGCCAGCGGTACATCGTTGTCTATGTCACTGTCATTTCCATCTTCGTCATCACCACCTACTTCAACATCCGACTCTACATCTTCCTTTTCTTCTTCATCTTCTTCTTCAATTTCTAAACGATCTATTTCTCTAAAAATTTCCTGCAACTCTGCTTCAGTGTAATCCACAAATTCGTCTTCGCTGAAACTCGCCATCTTTCCCACGCTCACAGTTGTGAATGAAAGCACGTACCACAGCATCAGTAAGTTGAGTAACTAAGTCTTTCAGTAGGCCTAGTGAATGGAAAGTTCCTTGCATCCCAGAATGCTCGTACTATTTCTAGAACATTCAACGCGGGACTGACCAAGATTCTAACCACATGTGCGATAAGACAGCAAGGCCAGTAGTGATGGAAATTCCCCACACGTGTGCCGGAAAAGATAGGGCGATCTCGACCGCTATGAACGGATCAGCACATTTTTTCCGCAGGGCGGTTACGGGCCTTGTGAACAGCTAAGGGTTAAACAAAAATAAGAAGAACAGTAACAAATCCTGTCAAAGTCTGTGGCTCTGTGTGACAGTATCACACCTACCTGTTGGGCTTTGAACAAAAATAACAAGGACACTAACAAATCCTGTCAAAGTCTGTGGCTCTGTGTGACAGTATCCCACCTACCTGTCAGAAAATGAGGGCAAGATAGAGGGCAGCGACCTTGACCTTTATCGCCGGCAGTACGAGGTGATGGTGGCCATCTGCAGTGTATATGAAGAGGAGACGGCAGATGACACTGCTGAAGTGAAGTCACAGCGCTTTGAAAAGCTCTTGGATCTTATGCAGCAGGTGAGACTGTGTATGTTGTGTTGATGGGGGGGGGGAGTTTTTTTGGGGGGAGGTGGACACTTTTTGCTGACTCTTTGTTTTTCACTAGATTTATTCGAGAGATAACTTGATGAGGATCGAAGAAGAGATTGATATGATTTTATGGATAAACAGATGGCCTCAAGAGATTTATATGATTTTATGGATAAACAGATGGCCTCAAGAGATTGATATGATTTCATGGATAAACAGATGGCCTCAAGAGATTTATATGATTTTATGGATAAACAGATGGCCTCAAGAGATTTATATGATTTTATGGATAAACAGATGGCCTCAAACAAGGTTATCTTTATGAGTCATCAACAGATGACCCCGACTGAGATAAAATGTTTTTCATTTCTGTTGGCAGATGCAGGAGCTAGGGCAACCACCAAAGGACATTGTGGGGGATATGGTGAGACCTTTAGTGTACATGGCTTTTGTCCATTTCTTTGTTCGTAATTTTTTTTTTTTTTTTTTTTTTTTTTGTTCGTAATTTTTTTTTTTTTTTTTTTTTTTTTTTTTAGGATCATTGCACTCAGGTAGTTACTTTTGTGCTCTTTTTTTTTAGTCTTTTAAAATTTTTTTGTAGGATTGTCGCACTCAGCACGGCTGCATTTTCCCAGCCATTCTGACACCTTTTAGTTGGTACCTTTCTGCCAGCTGGCATCACCTGCGAGTGCTATTTTTAGCCAAGCAGGTTTGACCAAAGTCCGTCGTCTTGTGCTACAGCAATACTTTGTAACTGATTCGTTCTTTCAAGAGTTACTTGAATCTTGGTCAATCTGTAGGCCTATACTTCCACGCACGCCTGTGCCTCACCACAGGATGGGTGAAAGTGGTGTGGAGAGTGGAAAGGTAAGGGAAAGATACGTGCTATTTATAGCTTGCAGCGCAGAACCAAAAAGTGGCCAACTAAAGTGTCTCGGATTTGTGCGCCGTGTCAGGGAGGTTACCTTTGTGCTCACCTTTTTTCTTGTTTTTTTTTTTCGTCCCATTTTCCATGCCACTTCAATGGCCACAGAAGCTGGCACAGGCTTCTTAATGAAGATGATGTCGATAAGGACGACAATGTCGATAAGGACGACAATCACAATGCCATGGAGTTCCATCTAGGAGTGAGACTGCGTGACAGGGCTGTACTCGACGCTTACTATCATGATATGTCTTGGCGTCAACCAGGCCCGAGAGATACAGACACCTGTGGTGCTGGTCAGAAAATTTGAACAACACTCTCAATGATGCATCCGTGAAGTGGATGAGACTGGACTGTGTGGTCCCAGTTTGCCAGTGAGACCGCAGCACATCCAACTCTGGATAGAAGCCGGTCAGAGCCGAAAAGTCCCAGAATGGTTTTTGAAGGGATTGATGGGGATTCGAACCCGCAACCTGCCAGTCAGTAGTCCGTTGCATTAACCGCTAGACCAAAGATAAAGATTATCCCATAACCCTCGCTGCTTTACCTTCACCAACCCCAAAGAAGGTTGGGTATCCATCACAAGTGGGAAGCTGTTCACAGAATTGTCACCGAGTCAGGGTCTGTAATGTGCTGATAGGATGGCAGGTGGTTTGCCTCTACACCCCCCCACCCCCCACCCCCCATGGGGATGCTGGGGGCTCTTCCAGTAGAAATAGTGTTCTCACCTTCTGGACATTATGTGCTAGAAAGTACCTCTTTTTTCTCGCTCTCCATATTTCTTTCTTCCTCCTTTGTATTCTGTCATTTCTTCCTGTCGTTTTCTGCATAGCTAGTCCATTCACACCTGTATGTGTTCAATAAAGTCTTAACTACTTTCTCTTAGGATTGATAATTGGGTACATGTGTAAAGTGAATTTTTGGCTGTAGGGGGATGAGATATGCGCAAGGAATTTGAGGTAATTTAAGCCCATTTTTATACGTTTTACTGCCCTTATTTCGTTCGTTCGTTCGTTCGTTCGTTCTTCAATTTAACGTCTGTTCACTATGAGTGATGTTAGACGGGGGAAAAAATGGAGGATGAGAGGTGGGCGAGTTGCATTGTGGGGAGAGGGAGACAGAGTAAAAGACATGAGTCAGTGGGTAAATAGAAAAACGGAACAAGATCTTAACACTAACAATTAACATTAACAATGTGAAGGAAAAATTTAACGCTAAAATACTAACTTCATAAACTTAAAGCATTACATTAACAGGACTGAACCAATGATTCTGAAATTTTAACTGATAAAGACTGATCTGAAGTTACTTCGTTAAAATGAGTTTCAGAATAGTTTTCTTGTGTAAATATTTTTGGTAAAAAAGAACATAGTATTTTCCAGTAAAATAAACAGTGAAACAGTGTGAATTGTTCTCCGCAAATACACTTGATATTTTTACAATATTTTACAAAATCCCCTGTGCAATAAATTGCATGGAGTGGTCAACTCTAGGGCCACCGCTTTAGATTATGTGCGTGAATGCATTGATGTGTGTATGTTTTGTTGTTGTTGTTGTCATGTTGAAGTATCGTGTCTGTTTTGAAACAGGATATAGCCCTGAAACAGGATATAACCCTGAAACAAGTTACAGCCCTAAAACAGGATATAGCCCTGAAACAGGATATAGCCCTGAAACAGGATATAGCCCTGAAACAGGTTATAGCCCAGATATGGCTCTACGCAGTCGGGGGCTGGGCCTTAACTCTTTGAAGACGTAATATAGTTGCCTTGCACAACCACTGTGGACGCGGTCAACGGGACCTGCCACAACCCTTGGAGACGCACGATTTTGGGGGGGTTTAAAAAAATTCTCAAAAATACAGATTTTACAGCACAAGAACATATTTGAGCTGAAGCTACATACAAGGACAATACATCTATTCTACTTACCTTCCTAGAAGCTGAAATGGGGTAGGGTTTTGGCTCTGGGAAAGGAGTTTTTGATTGACAGTAATCCAACACATAATGTCAGTAAAACACCCATTCTTGACCAGGTAATCCAGAAATCCAGGTAATCACAAGTCCTTGGTATGACCAGAAGATATAAAAGAACAAACACAGCTTTGTTTTCACACAGGTGAAGCAGCAAAGTGATTATAACGATCCTTTGAAGAAGAAGAAGAAGAAGGCCTAAATGTCGCCATTTTGGTGCAAGGACGGTCACTCCGGTTGGTTTGGATAAAGGCAAAAACTAACTAATCGGGATAAAATCGATGCAAGGGAAGTAACAAACACTTCAGAAGATACCAAAGAGTGTTCCTATATGTGTAGTTAGTTCCCTTAGACCAGCGACTGGCTTGCATCTATTTTTAAAAACCGCAGCGGAATATCCGCCATCACGTCTCTAATGGTTTGGCCAGCTGCAGCGGAATGTCCGCTGTCACGTCTCTAATGGTTTGGCCAGCTGCAGCGGAATATCCGCTGTTACGTCTCCGAAGAGTTAAACAATAACAATGCGCTGATAGGACGCGGGTAGTTAACTTTTACACCAAACAGGGCTTGGGTACCAGTATGCAGTGTCAGCTCTCCTTTTAGACTGTCTCCTCATTTTAAACATGTTCACGCCCATTGACATATTCAGCAGCTGTGCTTTCTGTCTTTTGCAGGCCCCAGGGCTGGAGTTTGACGAGAACGGCATGCCCAGGTTACCAGGAATGAGCGGCAGTCAGTGCAGACTAATGTAACGCAAGGCACGGCACAGGCACAGATGGAACCGGCGGATGAGGATGATGCATTTAATGGGGCGATGGGGAGGAAGCCAGTAGACTGATGTCAGTATGGGGAGGGAGCCAACAGACTGATGTCAGTATGGGGAGGGAGCCAACAGACTGATGTCAGTATGGGGAAGGAGCCAACAGACTGATGTCAGTATGGGGAGGGAGCCAACAGACTGATGTCAGTATGGGGAGGGAGCCAACAGACTGATGTCAGTATGGGGAGGGAGCCAGCAGACTGATGTCAGTATGGGGAGGGAGCCAACAGACTGATGTCAGTATGGGGAAGGAGCCAACAGACTGATGTCAGTATGGGGAGGGAGCCAACAGACTGATGTCAGTATGGGGAGGGAGCCAACACTGATGTCAGTATGGGGAGGGAGCCAGCAGACTGATGTCAGTATGGGGAAGGAGCCAGTAGACTGATGTCAGTATGGGGAGGGAGCCATCAGACTGATGTCAGTATGGGAGGGAGCCAACAGACTGATGTCAGTATGGGGAGGGAGCCAACAGACTGATGTCAGTATGGGGAGGGAGCCAACAGACTGATGTCAGTATGGGGAGGGAGCCAACAGACTGATGTCAGTATGGGAAGGGAGCCAACAGTCTGATGTCAGTATGGGGAGGGAGCCAACAGACTGATGTCAGTATGGGGAGGGAGCCAACAGACTGATGTCAGTATGGGAAGGGAGCCAACAGTCTGATGTCAGTATGGGGAGGGAGCCAACAGACTGATGTCAGTATGGGGAGGGAGCCAACAGATGATGTCAGTACGGGGAGAGAGCCAACAGACTGATGTCAGTATGGGGAGGGAGCCAACAGACTGATGTCAGTATGGGAGAGAGCCAACAGACTGATGTCAGTATGGGGAGGAAGCCATCAGACTGATGTCAGCATGGGGAGGGAGCCAACAGACTGATGTCAGCATGGGGAGGGAGCCAACAGACTGATGTCAGCATGGGGAGGGAGCCAACAGACTGATGTCAGTATGGGGAGGGAGCCAACAGACTGATGTCAGTATGGGGAGGGAGCCAACAGACTGATGTCAGTATGGGGTGAGAGCCAACAGACTGATGTCAGTATGGGGAGGAAGCCATCAGACTGATGTCAGCATGGGGAGGGAGCCAACAGACTGATGTCAGCATGGGGAGGGAGCCAACAGACTGATGTCAGTATGCGGAGGGAGCCAACAGACTGATGTCAGTATGGGGAGGGAGCCAGTGGACTGATGTCAGTATGGGGAGGGAGCCATCAGACTGATGTCAGTACGGGGAGGGAGCCAACAGACTGATGTCAGCATGGGGAGGGAGCCAGTGGAGATGCCTGTGATAACATTAACACTTTGACTCCCGCACCCTGTCCACCAGCATCCTGCAATATCAGCCATGCTAGCAAAGAAAAGACTTAACCCTTTGATTCCCTCGACCTATCCACCAAACCCTTTGATTCCCTCGCCCTTTCCACCAGCTCCCTGCAGGAAGCTGGTGGATAGGGTGAGGGAATCAAAGAGTTAAGTTTTTGCAGTTGGTGGTTAGGGTGCAGGAGTCTTCGAGAAGGGACATGGGTCACCAATTCCAGCCTTTGGCTCCCTCTCCCTGTCTGCGGCTTCCTTACAGAGAAGAAGTGAAAGGATGGACCCCCCAACCCCCCCAAAAAGCTGGTGAGGATGTGAAGAGGCTGGAGGGGGCTGGTACAGCTGACTAGTCATATTCACATAGGTGTGGTATGAACATTCGCTTTGAAAATTGATGATGGATGCCTTGCGTAGCGAAACGCAATCAGTCTTTCACTGTAGGCAGTGCTGTGTTGTGTGATTTTAGCGATATGAGTAATAGTGTTCGTCATTGCTGCCCAATTGGGCAGGGGGTGTTTTATGCCATGCCACTCTTTACGATTTTCCTGCAGGCGCCAACTATTCATGAGCCCATCTGGAGTCGAAGACCATTCAAGGTGCACATACTTCAGTTAAGTCTAGACAAACTGTACGATTTTACTGCAGGCGCCAGTTATCAGTGAGCCCACCTCGAGTCGAAGACCATTCAAGTTGCACGTACTTCAGTTAAGTCTAGACGACCACAAACATTGATTTTTGCACCGTGTTGTTAAGAAAGATTTAAATTACGCATGAAAGAAATTTGTGAGTGAAAGGTTTTTTTCACGGTGTTGTACACTCTGTGTTGTGGGGATTGCGTGTCCCACGGTGCGGCCCTGGTATAGTTCTGTCATATATACTGTTGGGCATCCACCATGCACTCACCATTTTTCAGTATGGTATTCTTTCACGCTGGAAAGAATATGAGCACCAGTCACTGTTACACACGTGTCAATTTGAATAGGTCTGTGACACCCCCGCCGTGGAGATGCTGGGGGGTCTTTCAGTTTAAATAATATCCCCACCTTCTGGAAATTCTGTGTTAAAAATTTCCTCTTTTCTGTCCTTCTCTTTGTTTCTTTCTTCCTCGTGTGCTTTCTGTCATTTCTTCCTATCATTTTTCTGCCTTGCTGGTCCATTCACCTGTATGTGTTCGATAATGTCTTTACTACTTTCTCTTAGGATTGATAATTGGGTACATGTGTTATGTGCATTT
>JAPXFY010000034.1:1815732-1820170 GCA_030674185.1 Monoplex corrugatus
TGAATCACCCTGTATATATGTGTGTGTGTGTGTTTTGCATTGGGTGGGCGATGTCTTAGTCAGTGCATTACTGACAGGACTGTGAGAAAATGGCTACAGAGAATGCTGAAACACAGAATACTGTGAATATTAATGAGAGCCATAAGTGATTAACCCATTGACTCCCACACTCTGTCCACCAGCATCCTGCATTGTCAACCATGCTAGCGAAGCAAAAACTTAACCCTTTGACTCCCTCACCCTATCCACCAGCTTCCCGCAGGAAGCTGGTGGCTAGGGTGAGGGAGTCAAAAGGGTTAAGTTTTTGCAGTTGGTAGAAAGGGTGCAGGAGTCAAAGGGTTAATATAACTGATGAGGGCAGAACTGAAAGTAGTATAATGCCATGCACAAGTATGTTGCTATTGTATCCATAATGACAATTGTTCTGTACTGTCCCGCTACTGGTCTTCATCAACCGTATGAATTCATACAAAATTAACAACAAATCATTAGCGACTTTGTTCATGTATTTGCAGTTCTGATTTTTAAAGATTAAAAGATATTGAAGAACATTGTGTGTGTGTGTGTGTGTGTGTGTGTGAATTTCATAAAAGATATTGAAGAACATTGTTTATGTGTGTGTGTGTGTGTGTGTGTGTATGTGTGTGTGTGTGTGTGTGTGTGTGTAAGAATTTCATCTGCTCTTGCTATGGAGAAGACCTCTCTATAGATCAATGCTACACTTTTTTTCTTTTTTTTTTTATCTTTTTTTTTAGTGTTCTGAATTTTTTGGAATGAGTGTACGCAGTGTATTTGCCCTTGTGGTATATTGCTGCATAGTCTGCGGGTATTTGCCGCACCATCTGCATTTGTTAGTGTTCTTCATTTTCTTATCTGTTTTTTGTCATGTTGAAGTATTGTGTATGTTTTGAAATGTTGATAACCCTGATGTGGGTCTACACGGTCGGCTGGGTTCTGGACAGACATGGTAACAATGTTGAAAAGCATTGTGTATGTTTTGAAATGTTGATAACCCTGATGTGGGTCTACACGGTCGGCTGGGTTCTGGACAGACATGGTAACAATGTTGAAAAGCATTGTGTATGTTTTGAAATGGTCATAGCCCTGATATATGGCTCTACACAGTCGGCTGGGCTTTAAACAACAATAACAGTAACATTTGTAAAGGAAGATCGTTTTCAGGGCTGTCCTTATACTTTACAAGAGAACCAAATGAAAAAGATTAGAGGTACAAGAGAACCAAATGAAAAAGGTTAGTGGTGCAAGAGAACCAAATGAAAAAGGTTAGTGGTGCAAGAGAACCAAATGAAAAAGGTTAGAGGTACAAGAGAACCAAATGAGAAACGTTAGTGGTACAAGAGAACCAAATGAAAAAAGGTTAGTGGTACAAAAGAACCAAATGAAAACCGTTAGTGGTACAAGAGAACCAAATGAAAAAGGTTAGTGGTACAAGAGAACCAAATGAAAACCGTTACTGGTACAAGAGAACCAAATGAAAACCGTTAGTGGTACAAGAGAACCAAATGAAAAACGTTAGTGGTACAAGAGAACCAAATGAAAAACGTTAGTGGTACAAGAGAACCAAATGAAAACCGTTAGTGGTACAAGAGAACCAAATGAAAAACGTTAGTGGTACAAGAGAACCAAATGAAAACCGTTAGTGGTACAAGAGAACCAAATGAAAAACGTTAGTGGTACAAGAGAACCAAATGAAAACCGTTAGTGGTACAAGAGAACCAAATGAAAACCGTTAGTGGTACAAGAGAACCAAATGAAAAAAGTTAGTGGTACAAGAGAACCAAACGAAAAACGTTAATGGTGCATGAGAACCAAATGAAAAACGTTAGTGGTACAAGAGAACCGGATGAAAAACGAAAGTGGCCTCTGAGCTACCGAAGTGATTCAATTTTTTTGTTTTTCTTCAGCTCCTCCATGGGGATGCCGGAGGCTCTTTCAGAATAAATATTATCCCCACCTTCTGGAAATTCTGTGCTAGAAATTTCCTCTTTTCTCTCACTCTCTTTGTTTCTGCCTTGTTCCTTTGCTTTCTGTCATTTCTTCCTATCATTTTCTGCCTAGCTGGTCCATTCACCTGTATGTGTTGGATAAAGTCTTACATGCTTTTTCTTAGGATTGATAACTGGGTACATGTATTAAGTGCGTTTTTTATTCAAGGGAGGTGAGATATGCGGATGCAGTTTTAGGTAATTTATGCCTGTTTTTATGTATGTTTTGGTGTCCTTAGGTATGCTTAAATTTGTATACAGGTGTGTTTTTTAAATCCCCTGTACGATAAATTGGACGGAGTGGTCAACGCCGGGGGCATGTCCTTAGATTATGTGCGCGAATGCAATTGATATGTGTACTTAATTTTCTTTTCTGTTTTTCTTGTTGAAGTTTTGTTTGTTTTGAAGCGGCTACTAGCCCTGATAAGGCTCCGTGCAGTCGGCTGGGCTTTAAACAACAACAACAACAACAACAAGCTCCTTGGGAGACAACCCACCACCCCCCATCCATCCCCACCCTAAAGCAGGATATTGCCCCCTGCACCCCCCCCCCCCCCCCCCCCCCCCCCACTGGGGCCTCAACGGCCCAGCGCTTCTCCCGGATTTTCCTTATCTTCTAGTTCAGAAACCTTCACCCATGCAAATTTGATAGTTTACATTGTCAATGTTCATGCATAAAACTGTAAAAAGCCATTATAACACAACACAGTCAAGCCATATAAATCAAAACATCCTTTGAATCTGTGGGTTATGACTGACATTTGCATGACCAGTAACATCACCATTAAGAGTTATTAGTTATTTCAAGAGGGATTCACCACGCTCAGACAGCTCCATACGCGCTCCACCTAAATCCGCCAGCAATTATATGACAAGATTTCATGAGCCTACGCAAAACCCTGTGTGCTGGCAAGGTCTTGAAACGGGGGGAACCGGGGAGAAGGGACCTATCAAACACTAAGCTGACACCACCAGAATGATGGAAACATTGATATGGGCAGCGAACAGGCCAGTGGACCTATGAAACACTAAGCTGACACCACCAGAATGATGGAAACATTGATATGGGCAGCGAACAGGCCAGTTGACCTATGAAACACTAAGCTGACACCACCAGAATGATGGAAACGTTAAGATGGGCAGCCAACAGGCCAGTGGACCTATGAAACTCCAAGCTGACACCACCAGAATGATGGAAACATTAAGATGGGCAGCCAACAGGCCAGTGGACCTATGAAACACTAAGCTGACACCACCAGAATGATGGAAACGTTAAGATGGGCAGCTAACAGGCCAGTGGACCTATGAAACTCCAAGCTGACACCACCAGAATGATGGAAACATTAAGATGGGCAGCCAACAGGCCAGTGGACCTATGAAACATTAAGCTGACACCACCAGAATGATGGAAACATTAAGATGGGCAGTCAACAGACCAGTGGACCTATGAAACACTAAGCTGACACCACCAGAATGATGGAAACATTAAGATGGGCAGCTAACAGGCCAGTGGACATATGAAACAGTAAGCTGACGCCACCAGAATGATGGAAACATTAAGATGGGCAGCCAACAGGCCAGTGGACCTATGAAACACTGAGCTGACACCACCAGATGCTGTACGCCTTGTACTGAAAAAGAAAAAAGCTGACCACATATCTCCTCTCCTGGCACAACTTCACTGGCTCCCTGTATCAAAGCGCATACAGTACAAACTAGACACCATGTGCTACAAAAGCCTCAATAACGCAGCCCCCGATTACCTGTCAAGCCTACTTGAGATCTATCTTCCCTCACGTACCCTCCGCTCTGCCTCCGATCCTCTGACTTTTCGCTTTCCACGCACTAAGCTCAATACCTATGGTCCACGAGCCTTCTCTGTTTCTGGTCCACTCTCCTGGAACAAACTTCCTCTCTCAGTCCGTCAGCAACCTACTTTTGTCTCCTTCAAGTCCGCTCTCAAAACTCACCTTTTCTCCTCCGCATAAAATCCTAACCCCCCTCTGCAGCCTGTCTCCGCTCGGAGGGAATCACATGGTTATAATATATAATTGTATATGCTATGCTCTCTATAATTTTCCATTGGTTTTATTCTTGCTTTTATTGCTTTTATTCTTTCTCCCCATTTATAGCCATGCGTGTGTGTGTGTGTGTGTGTATGTGTGTGTGTGTGTGTGCGTGCGTGTGTGTGCGTGCGTGCGTGCATGCGTGCTTGCGTGTGTGTCTGCTTCAGCGCTTAGATTTGATTTTATCAAGATTTTGCGCTATATAAATATTGTAATTATTATTATTATTATTATTACCAGAATGATGGAAAGAATAAGATGGGCAGCCAACAGGCCAGTGGACCTGTGAAACACTGACACCACCAGAATGATGGAAACATTGATATGGGCAGCGAACAGGCCAGTGGACCTATGAAACACTAAGCT
>JAPXFY010000034.1:1827770-1835270 GCA_030674185.1 Monoplex corrugatus
TTCTCCTCTCCTTCCCCCTTCTCCCTCCTCTTCCTCTCTCTCTCTCTCTCTCCTCTCTCTCGCTGTCCTCACTCTCTCTTTCCTCTCTCTCTCTCTCTCTCTCTCTTTTCTCTCGCTGTCCTCACTCTCTCTTTCCTCTCTCTCTCTTTTCTCTCGCTGTCCTCACTCTGTCTCTCTCTCTCTCTCTTTTCTCTCGCTGTCCTCACTGTCTCTTTCCTCTCTCTCTCTCTCTTTTCTCTCGCTGTCCTCACTCTCTCTCTCTCTTTTCTCTCGCTGTCCTCACTCTCTCTTTCCTCTCTCTCTCTCTCTCTTTTCTCTCGCTGTCCTCACTCTCTCGCTTTCCTCTCTCTCTCTCTCTCTTTTCTCTCGCTGTCCTCACTCTCTCTCCCCTCTCTTTCTCTTTTCTCTCGCTGTCCTCACTCTCTCTTTCCTCTCTCTCTCTCTCTCTCTCTTTTCTCTCGCTGTCCTCACTCTCTCTTTCCTCTCTCTCTCTCTCTCTCTTTTCTCTCGCTGTCCTCACTCTCTCTCTCTCTCTCTTTTCTCTCGCTGTCCTCACTCTCTCTCTCTCTCTCTCTCTCTTTCTCTTTTGTCCAGCTGTCCTCACTCTCTCTTTCCTCTCTCTCTCTCTCTCTTTTCTCTCGCTGTCCTCACTCTCTCTTTCCTCTCTCTCTCTCTCTCTCTTTTCTCTCGCTGTCCTCACTCTCTCTCTCTCTCTTTTCTCTCGCTGTCCTCACTCTCTCTCTCTCTCTTTTCTCTCGCTGTCCTCACTCTCTCTTTCCTCTCTCTCTCTCTTTTCTCTCGCTGTCCTCACTCTCTCTTTCCTCTCTCTCTCTCTCTCTCTTTTCTCTCGCTGTCCTCACTCTCTCTTTCCTCTCTCTCTCTCTTTTCTCTCGCTGTCCTCACTCTCTCTTTCTTCTCTCTCTCTCTCTCTCTTTTCTCTCGCTGTCCTCACTCTCTCTTTCCTCTCTCTCTCTCTCTTTTCTCTCGCTGTCCTCACTCTCTCTTTCCTCTCTCTCTCTCTCTCTCTTTTCTCTCGGTGTCCTCACTCTCTCTTTCCTCTCTCTCTCTCTCTCTCTTTTCTCTCGCTGTCCTCACTCTCTCTTTCCTCTCTCTCTCTTTCTTTCTTGTCTCTCACTGTCCTCTCTCTCTCTCTCTCTCTCTTTTCTCTCGCTGTCCTCACTCTCTCTTTCCTCTCTCTCTCTCTCTCTCTTGTCTCTCGCTGTCCTCACCTCTCTTTCCTCTCTCTCTCTTGTCTCTCGCTGTCCTCACTCTCTCTTTCCTCTCTCTCTCTCTTTTCTCTCGCTGTCCTCACTCTCTCTCTCTTTTCTCTCTCTCTTTCCTCTCTGTCTTTCTCTGCTTCATCTCACTCTCTTTCTTCTATCTCTTTCTCTTTCCTTTCTCTCTTTCTCTTTCTCTTTCTCTCTCTCTCTCTCCCCTCTCTCTCTTTCTCTCTTTCTTTCTCTCTCTTTTTCCCCCTTCTCTCTCTCTCCTTCCTCTGTCTCTCTCTGTTTCCTCTCTCCCCCTCTCTCTTTCCTCCTTCTCATTCTCTTTCCCTCTTCTCTCTCTCTTTCTCTCTCTCTCCTTCCTCTGTCTCTCTCTCTCTTTCTCTCTCTCTCTTTCCTCTCTCCCCCTCTCCCTTTCCTCTCTCTCTCTCTTTCCTCTTTCTTTCTCTCTCTTTCTCTTTCTTTTTCTCTGTCTCTGTCTCTTTCTCTTTCTCTCTGTCTGTCTGTCTGTCTCGCTCTGTCTATCTCTATCTCTCTGTCCATATCTCAGTTTCTGCATCTACATACTTATTCATCTTTTGTCTCTCTTTTTCACTTCTCTTCTTTCGTTCTGTGTCATCACCCGACGCGAGTTCCCAGTTTTTATAAGAGATCAATAGATTTCACATGATATGATTTTACGTCTGAGTGTGTTTTTCTTTAACTGCTTTTTACACTTGCAAGGTTAACGGCGAACATGGTTTTTTTTTTAACTGTTGTCTTTTATTTTAACCAGGTTGTCGTTTTTGACGTGGTGTTGTGTTTGTCGTTTTTGACGTGGTGTTGTGTTTGTCGTTTTTGACGTGGTGTCGTTTTGGCGTTTTTGACGTGGTGTTGTGTTTGTCGTTTTTGACGTGGTGTTGTGTTTGTCGTTTTTGACGTGGTGGTAGGTTGTCGTTTTTGACGTGGTGTCGGGTTGTAGTTTTTGACGTGGTGTTGTGTTTGTCGTTTTTTTTTTTTACGTGGTGTTGTGTTTGTCGTTTTTGACGTGGTAGTAGGTTGTCGTTTTTGACGTGGTGTTGTGTTGTAGTTTTTGAAGTGGTGTTGTGTTTGTCGTTTTTACGTGGTGCTGTGTTTGTCGTTTTTGACGTGGTGGTAGGTTGTCGTTTTTGACGTGGTGTTGGGTTGTAGTTTTGACGTGGTGTTAGGTTGTCTTTTTGACGTGGTGTTAGGTTCTCTTTTTGACGTGGTATTAGGTTGTCATTTTTGACATGGTGTTAGGTTGTCATTTTTGACGTGGTGTTGTGTTGTAATTCTTACGTGGGGGTTAGGTTTTCGTGTTTGACGTGGTGTTAGGTTGGCGTTTTTGACGTGGTGTTAGGATGTAGTTTTTGACGTGGTGTTAGGTTTTGTCGTTTTTGACGTGGTGTTAGGTTGTCGTTTTTGACGTGCTGTTAGGTTGTCGTTTTTTTATGTGGTTTTAGTTTGTCGTTTTGACGTGGTGTTAGGTTATAGTTTTGACGTGGTGTTATGGTGTCATTTTTGACGTGGTGTTAGGTTTTCGCCTTTGACGTGGTATTAGGTTGTCGTTTTTGACGTGGTGTTGTATTGTCGTTTTGACGTGGTGCTAGGGTTGTCGTTTTTGAGTGATGTTAAGGTGTAGTTTTTGACGTGGTGTTGTGTTATAGTTTTTGACGTGGTGTGAGGTTGTGGTTTTGACGTGATGTTAGGATGTAGTTTTTGACGTGGTGTTATGTGCGATTTTTGACGTGGTGTTAGGTTTTGGCGTTTTTGACGTGGTGTTAGGTTTGTAGTTTTTGACGTGATGTTAGGTTGTCTGTTTTGACGTGGTGTTAGGTTGCCGTTTTTGACGTGGTGTTAGGTTTCTGTTTTGACGTGGTGTTAGGTTGTCTGTTTTGACGTGGTGTTAGGTTGTTTTTGACGTGGTATTAGGTTGTCGTTTTTGACGTGGTGTTAGGTTGTAGTTTTTGATGTGGTGTTAGGTTGTAATTTTGACGAGGTGTTAGACTGTCATTTTGACGTGGTGTTAGGTTGTCGTGTTTGACGTGGTGTTAGTTTTGTCGTTTTTGACGTGGCGTTAGTTGTCGTTTTTGACGTGGTGTTAGGTTGTAGTTTTTGACGTGGTGTTAGGATGACGTTTTGACGTGGTGTTAGGTTGTCGTGTTTGACGTGGTGTTAGTTTTGTCGTGTTTGACGTGGTGTTAGGTTGTCGTTTTTGACGTGGTGTGAGCCCTGACATGGCTCTAGCAGTCGGCTGGGCTATAATCAACATGAATGTAATATGAACTCTTTTTGTTTGTCTTCTCTCATTCTGTCTGTCTTCTTCAGCCGTCATTTTATATCAAAGAACGAAAACAACACTTTGGCTATCAAAGGAAATAAGAGGGAAGCAGGGAGAAATTTTGAATATTAACTATTAAAATTCTCCCTGCTTCCCTCTTATTTCCTTTGGTGTTACATATATGCCTTGGAAGCAACCCTGTATATGTTCTGTCTTGTCTATGTGTGTGTGTTTGGTCAGTTCAAGAATAAAAGACTGTGTCAATCTTGAACATGAGACCAATATATTGTATGAATTTCTCTCCTCCCTCGTGGTTGTGTGTGGGTGTAGTTTCAGGGTATAGGGGCAGACTTGGGCATTCCTTTGATGAGGAATGTTCTGAGCTTGCAATTCTGTGCCTTGTGGATGTGTCTATGCTAGCTGAATGGGTAGCGCAAACTGTGTTGGATTTGAGAAATTCTACATGGGAGATAACTCCTTGACTCTCAAGAGTTATGTTGCTTAGTTAACACTTTGGCTACTTTACATATTTGTAAAAAGTTTCTCATCAGTATTTTGATTGTCGCTGTTCTGAGCGATCAGAATGAAAATAAAATAAAATAAAATAAAATAAAATAATTGAGACATCAAATTTCTCGTTGGCAGTAAACACACATGCACACTGCATTAGCGTAAATTTGCATTATACATTCACGCTTTTATACACAACAATAATGCAATAAACCAGAACAAGATTGAGGCAGCCGAGATGTGGTTTCTAAGAAGAATGTTGAGAGTTCCATGGACAGCAAAGAAAACAAACGAGACAGTCTTGATGGAGGCAGACACAAGAAGATCACTCATAAGGAAGAATAGGAAAAGACAGGCAACATTTATAGGCCATTTTATGAGGAAAGGGGAATTTGGAGCACCTGGTCACAACGGGAAAGCTGAAGGGAAAGAGAGCACCAGGTAGACCCAAGGAGAGAATATTGGACGGACTTGCAGAGTGGCTGAGGACAGAGAGGATGGAAGATGTGCTTCTAGCAACAAGTGATAGACGCATATGGAGGGCCATGATTGCCAACGCCATGTAGCAGGGCACTTGATGATGATAATGCAATAATACCACAATTATCTATTTACATTTTGACGTAGTGTTAGCCCTGATATGGCTGTAGTAGTCGGCTGGGCTATAAGCAATATGGACTTGAACTTGAACTATTTATGTAGGCCTATGAAGTTCCACAGCACTTGTTCACTATATCTTAACCTGGTTGTCGTTTTTGACGTAGAGTAAGCTCTTATATGGCTGTAGTAGTCGGCTGGGCTATAAACAGTATGAACGTGAACTTGTTCACTCATCATCACCAAGTGCCTTGCCACATGGCGTTGGCGATCATGGCCCTCCATATGTTTTTATCCCTTGTTGCCTCAAGCACATCTTCCACCTCTCTGTCTTCAGCCACTCTGCAAGTCCGTCCAGTGTGTTTTTCTCTGGGTCTACCTGGTGCTCTCTTTCCCTCCAGCTTTACTTGTTCACTCATCATCATCATCATCAGGTGCCCTGCCGCATGGCGTTGGTGATCATGGACTTCCATCTGTCTCTATCTCTCGTTGCCCCCAGCATTTCCCCCACCCTCCTCGTCCCCAGCCACTCTGCAAGTCCGTCCAGCATTTTCTCCCTGGATCTACCTGGTGCTCTCTTACCTTCCAGCTTTCCCGCTGTGACCAGGTGTTCCAAATCCCCCTTCCTCATAAAAAGGCCTATAAATGTTGCCTGTCTTTTCCTAATCTTCCTTATCAGTGATCTACTTGTGTCTGCCTCCATCAAGACTGTCTCGTTTGTTTTCTTTGCTGTCAATGGAACTCGCAACATTCTTCTTAGAAACCAAATCTCGGCTGCCTCAATCCTGCTCTGACTTTGCTTGCTGACTGTCCACGCCTCACATCCGTATAACAGTATTGGTTCTATATAACATTCAAGGACTCTCTTCTTCAATTTCAGCCTAAACCTTCCCACTACAGGATTGTGGTCACTATTGCAGTCTACACTACCAGGCGCAGACTGCAACAGTGACCACAGTCCTGTAGTGGGAAGGTTTAGGTTGAAATTGAGGAAAAGAAACTTGTTCACTACTGAATGTATATAAGGGCAAAAGCCACGAGGATCACATTGGTCTGTAGAGAGATCTTCACACACAGAACATTCTTCACCCGGACTGAAACACATAATAATAATAATAATAATTACAATATTTATATAGCGCAAAATCTCGATAAAAATCAAATCTAAGCGCTGAACATACACTTACGCACGCGCGCACACACACACTTACACATGGCTATAAATGGGGAAAAAGAATAAAAGCAATGGAAAATTATAGAGAGCATATTATATACAAATATATATTACAATGTGATTCCCCTCCGAGTGGAGACAGGCTACAGAGGGGGGATGAGTGAGGTCAGGATTTTATGCAGAGGAGAAAAGGTGAGTTTTGAGAGCGGACTTGAAGGAGACAAAAGTAGGTTGCTGACGGACTGAGAGAGGAAGTTTGTTCCAGGAAAGTGGACCAGAAACAGAGAAGGCTCGTGGACCATAGGTATTGAGCTTGGTGCGTGGAAAGCGAAAAGTCAGAGGATCGGAGGCAGAGCGGAGGGTACGTGAGGGAAGATAGATCTCAAGTAGGCTTGACAGGTAATCGGGGGCTGCGTTATTGAGGCTTTTGTAGCACATGGTGTCTAGTTTGTACTGTATGCGCTTTGATACAGGGAGCCAGTGAAGTTGTGCCAGGAGAGGAGATATGTGGTCAGCTTTTTTCTTTTTGAGTACAAGGCGTGCAGCATTGTTTTGAATGCGCTGTAGGATGTGAATGGTGGAGGCAGGAAGACCAGACAGGAGTGAATTGCAATAGTCAATGCGAGACATTATGAAGGAGAGAACGAGTTTTGCAGTTGTTTCCACAGAGAGATACTTCCTGATCAGGCTTATACGATGGAGGTGAAAGTAGCAAGATCTGGCAGTTTGAGAAACAAAGTTGTTCATGGAGAGGGTAGAGTCAATGCAGACACCAAGGTTTTTAGCTGAATCAGAAATTGGGACTGATGTGTTACATAATGGGAGAGAAAGAGGAGGCAGCTGAGAAAGTTTCTGACGGGTGCCAATGAGGATAGCTTCTGTCTTGTCGTCATTAAGCTGAAGTGCAAACAAAACAAAATCATTCTTTCTATGTCCTATCCCCCATCATTCCTTCTATTTATTATCCCTCATCATTCCTTTATTTACTATCCCTCATCATTCCTTCTATTTACTATCCCTCATCATTCCTTCTATGTCCTATCCCCCATCATTCCTTCTATTTACTATCCCTCATCATTCCTTCTATTTCCTATCCCTCATCATTCCTTCTATTTACTATCCCTCATCATTGCTTCTATTTACTATCCCTCATCATTCCTTCTATTTCCTATCCCTCATCATTCCTTCTATTTACTATCCCCCATCATTCCTTCTATTCCCTATTCCCTGATCATTCCTTCTATTTCCTATCCCCTGATCATTCCTTCTATTTCCTATCCCCTGATCATTCCTTCTATTTCCTATCCCCCATCATTCCTTCTATTTCCTATCCCCCCATCATTCCTTCTATTTCCTATCCCCTGATCATCCCTTCTATTTACTATCTCCCCGATCATTCCTTCTATTTCCTATCCCCCGATCATTCCTTCTATTTCCTATCCCCCATCATTCCTTCTATTTCCTATCCCCATCATTCCTTCTATTTCCTATCCTTCATCATTCCTTCTATTTCCTATCCCCCCTTCATTCCTTCTATTTCCTATCCCTCATCATTCCTTCTATTTCCTATCCCCCATCATTCCTTCTATTTCCTATCCCCATCATTCCTTCTATTTCCTATCCTTCATCATTCCTTCTATTTCCTATCCCCCCTTCATTCCTTCTATTTCCTATCCCTCATCATTCCTTCTATTTCCTATCCCCCATCATTCCTT
>JAPXFY010000034.1:1840270-1850270 GCA_030674185.1 Monoplex corrugatus
TCCCCTCTCCCCCTCTCGCCCTCTCTTCTCCACTCTCCCCTCTCCCACTCTCGCCCTCTCCTCTCCACTCCTCCCCTCTTCCCCTCTCCCCTCTCCTCTCCACTCCTCCCATCTCCCCTTCTCCCCTCTCCTCTCCACTCTCCCCTCTCCTCTCCGATCTCCAACTCTCCCCTCTCCTCTCCACTCTCCCACTCTCCCCTCCCCTCTCCACTCCTCCCCTCTCCCCCTCTCCTCTCCACTCTCCCACTTCCCCCTCTCCTCTCCACTCTCCCACTCTCCCCTCTCCTCTCCACTCCTCCCCTCTCCCCCTCTCCTCTCCACTCTCCCACTCCTCCCCTCTCCTCTCCACTCCTCCCCTCTCCCCCTCTCCTCTCCACTCTCCCACTCTCCCCTCCACTCTCCCACTCTCCCATCTCCTCTCCACTCCTCCCATCTCCCCCTCTCCCCTCTCCTCTCCACTCCTCCCCTCTCCCCCTCTCCCCTCCACTCTCCCACTCTCTCATCTCCTCTCCACTCCTCCCCTCTCCCCCTCTCTTTTCTAATCCTGTTGGCCTGCGTATAGAATGATTCTGTACACGTTCCTTTCCGTCCTCTTCCCCCCCCTCATCATCTCTCTCCCCCCTGTATTTCTGTCTCTGGAACACCCAGCATTTTCTTTGTGAAGAAGTGCAATCGACATCTGGGAATTCTGCAAAGCGATCAGTTTCATCCTGGTAATGTCTTTGCGGTGTTGTCGCAGGAATAAATCAAATAATTCTTCGATTTATTCATGGTTTTTCTTTTTTTCTAGTCCAAGGTTGTCACGCAACTGCTTCCATTGTTTGTGAGAATTTGGTTTCTTTATCATTAGTACCATTAGAATGTTGAGAGTTCCATGGACAGCGAAGAAAACAAACGAGACGATCTTGATGGAGGCAGACACAAGAAGATCACTCATAAGGAAGATTAGGAAAAGACAAGCAACATTTATAGGCCATTTTATGAGGAAAGGGGAATTACAGCACCTGGTCACAACAGGAAAGCTGGAGGGAAAGAGAGAACCAGGTGGACTCAAGGAGAAAATATTGGACAGACTTGTAGGATGGCTGAGGACAGAGAGGGTGGAAGATGTGCTTGCGGCAACAAGGGATAGGTACATATGGAGGGCCATGATCTCCAACGCCATGCAGCAGGGTACATGATGATGATATGATGACCATTGGTACAGTACCACTGATTTCTCCTTTCCGAAAGAAATTGTCAGTGAGTCTGAAAGACTTATAATCTTGAAAGCTGTAAGTAACTTCTTGAGTCCAAAGGACATCATCATCATCATCATCATCATCATGTGCCCTACCGCATGGCGTTGACGATCATGGCCCTCCACACGAATCTATCCCCTGTCGCTGCAAGCACATCTCCCACCCTCTCTGTCCTCAGCCACCCTGCAAGTCCGTCCAATATTTTCTCCTCGGGTCTACCTGGTGTTCTCTTTCCTTTCAGATTTCCTACAGTGACCAGGTGCTCTAATTCCCCTTTCCTCATAAAATGGCCTATAAATGTTGCCTGTCTTTTCCTAATCTTCTTTATTAATGATCTACTTGTGTCTGCCTCCATCAAGACTGTCTCGTTTTTTTCTTTGCTGTCCATGGAACTTCAACATTCTTCTTAGAAGGATTTATATTCTTTAAAGCTGTAAGTAACTTGTATTGTGAATTTGGTTTTAACATGCTGATTCGTTTACATCTTCATTTCCTCTGACACCAACATAACAACTCAGTCACAATACTTCAATGTTTGTAGCTTGGTATCACTAATTGCCTGTCTTCTACTCTTGACCTCTGACCTTTCGTTTCACGTATTTTCACTGTCACTAATACGAGACGGATTATTTTGGATTATTTTCCACTCTCTCCCTCTGTCCCACCCCTCTTTTCTAATTCTCCTCCCTCTTTTCTAATTCTCCTCCCTCTTTTCTAATTCTCCTCCCTCTTTTCTAATTCTCCTCCCTCTTTTCTAATTCTCCTCCCTCTTTTCTAATTCTCCTCCCTCTCTGTATATTCTTTTCCTTTTTCTCCCTCATTCATCATCTGTTTTTTCTGCCTCTTCCACTTCCCATTCTGTATCCATCTGTCTACATTTTGACATAGCAATTCAAACAGACGAAAGAACTTAACTTAAATATAATTCTGGTTTCTCCAGAAACTTGTGCAGAAAAGCTTTACCTCCAAATCTTGGTGAACACTGTCATTGTCAACTGACGCAAAGTTTGAACGATCAAGTAATTTCCCTTGTTTAAGTCCCTCCACTGGTTGTCTGTTCCTCAAAGAATTTCGTACAAAATCAATACGTTATGCTACACATATATTAACGGTTTTGCACTTAATTATCTCCGCGACCACCTCCACAAGGACATCCCTGCCAGATCTCGTCATTCTGCTTCTGATGCTATCAAACTATTAACTTGCAGTTTCCTCGATAGAGATAATCCACAGCTGGTCACTGTATATTTCCTGCGTCTGGTCCAAACGACTGAAAATGGTCTTCTGTATTTTCCACAGTCACAAACACGCTCTTCGTTCAAGTCCAACCTGAAGACATACCTTTTTGTCCAGCAGTGATTGTCCCTGTCAGTTATGATGCCTACTCCTCTTTCGTGTGAATTTCCACCAGTATATATTATTGTATACTTTCTTGATGTTATCATGTCTGTCCCCTTCCATCTTACTTCCCTTAGTCCCTTGTGTTCAGTCCCCTCCTGTCCTCCCCCCCCCCCCCCTATGTATACATGTGAGTTGTGTCCCTGAGTTGTGTTTTTGTTACTATAGGTGAGTGATTCAATAAACAATGACAGTGCTCGCTTTGGGTTGATTCATACATTAAGCTTTAGCGCCATATCATCATTATCGTCATCGTCGTCGTCGTCGTCATCGTCATCATCATCATCATCATCATGAGGATGATGGTGATGATGACGATAATGATGATTATTATTATCAACATTATTATTTTTATTATTATTATCATTGTTGTTGTTGTTATTATTGTTACTATTTTATAATAATAATAATATAATAATAATAATAACAACAACAACAACAACAACAACAATAATAATAATAATGATAATGATTATCATTGTTATTACTTTATTATTATTATTATCATCATCATTATTATTATCATTATATTAGTATCATTAGTATCATTATTGTTGTTATTGTTGTTGTTATGATTATTGTATTCTTCTTGCCATCATCATCATCATCATCTATCATCATCTATCATCTATCATCTATCATCATCATCATCATCATCATCATCATCATCATCATCATCATCATCATCATCATCATCATCTATCATCTATCATAATCATCGTCGTCGTCGTCATCATCATCATCATCATCATTATGAGGATTATGGTGGTGATGACGATAATGATGATGATTATTATCAATATTATTACTGTTATTATGTCAGTGATTGAATTACAGTTGAGCTTAATGTCTTAAAACAGTGCCTACATATTTACTTTCATTTTTTCTCCTATTTAATCTTTCTCCTTCTTCAGAACCTTCCGATCCAGTTCCGCCTGGAGATACATACATGTACATCCATAGACACAGCAACATGTATATCCTGTCTTCCCTATACCCTTCTCCCCCTTTTCGCACTTTCCCACATCTTTCCCAACAGACTATGATTTACAAAACAACAACAACAACAAACAAACAAACAACCACCCACAGTTCACAGAGTACTTTAGAAGAAAACAGCCACAGTTCAGAGTATGATTTAAAAGAAAACACCCACAGTTCACAATGTACTTAAGAAGAAAACAACCACAGTTCACAGTGTACTTTAGATAGAAGAAAACAACCACAGTTCACAGTGTACTTTAGAAGAAAACAACCACAGTTCACAGTGTACTTTAGAAGAACACAGTCACAGTTCACAGTGTTCTTTAGAAGAACACAGTCACAGTTCACAGTGTACTTTAGAAGAACACAGTCACAGTTCACAGTGTTCTTTAGAAGAAAACAACCACAGTTCACAGTGTACTTTAGAAGAAAACAACCACAGTTCACAGTGTACTTTAGAAGAACACAGTCACAGTTCACAGTGTTCTTTAGAAGAAAACACCCACAGTTCACAATGTACTTAAGAAGAAAACAACCACAGTTCACAGTGTACTTTAGATAGAAGAAAACAACCACAGTTCACAGTGTACTTTAGAAGAAAACAACCACAGTTCACAGTGTACTTTAGAAGAACACAGTCACAGTTCACAGTGTTCTTTAGAAGAAAACAGTCACAGTTCACAGTGTACTTTAGAAGAACACAGTCACAGTTCACAGTGTTCTTTAGAAGAAAACAACCACAGTTCACAGTGTACTTTAGAAGAAAACAACCACAGTTCACAGTGTACTTTAGAAGAACACAGTCACAGTTCACAGTGTTCTTTAGAAGAAAACAACCACAGTTCACAATGTACTTTAGAAGAACACAGTCACAGTACACAGTGTTCTTTAGAAGAAAACAACCACAGTTCACAATGTACTTTAGAAGAACACAGTCACAGTTCACAGTGTTCTTTAGAAGAAAAACAGCCACAGTTCACACACAGTGTACTTTACAGAAGAAAACAGCCACAGTTCACAATGACTTTAGAATAACAGTCACAGTTCACAGTGTACTTTATATAAGAACACAGCCACAGTTCACAGTGTACTTTATAGCAGAACACAACCACAGTTCACAGTGTATTTTAGAAGAAAACAGTCACAGTTCACAATGTACTATAGAAAAACACAGCCACAGTTCACAGTGTACTTTCGAAGAAAACAACCACAGTTCACAGTGTACGTTACAGAAGAAAACAACCACAGTTCACAATGTACTTTACAGAAGAAAACAGCCACAGTTCACAGTGTACTTTACAGAAGAAAACAGCCACAGTTCACAGTGTACTTTACAGAAGAAAACAGTCACAGTTCACAATGTACTTTACAGAAGAAAACAGTCACAGTTCACAGTGTACTTTACAGAAGAAAACAGTCACAGTTCACAATGTACTTTACAGAAGAAAACAGTCACAGTTCACAGTGTACTTTAGAAGAAAACAGTCACAGTTCACAGTGTACTTTACAGAAGAAAACAACCACAGTTCACAGTGTACGTTACAGAAGAAAACAACCACAGTTCACAATGTACTTTACAGAAGAAAACAGCCACAGTTCACAATGTACTTTACAGAAGAAAACAGTCACAGTTCACAGTGTACTTTACAGAAGAAAACAGTCACAGTTCACAGTGTACTTTACAGAAGAAAACAGTCACAGTTCACAGTGTACTTTACAGAAGAAAACAGTCACAGTTCACAGTGTACTACAGAAGAAAACAGTCACAGTTCACAGTGTACTATAGATAGAAGAAAACAGTCACAGTTCACAGTGTACTACAGAAGAAAACAACCACAGTTCACAGTGTACTTTAAACAGAAGAAAACAGCCACAGTTCACAGTATACTTTACAGAAGAAAACAGCCACAGTTCACAGTGTACTACAGAAGAAAACAGTCACAGTTCACAGTGTACTTTAGATAGAAGAAAACAGTCACAGTTCACAGTGTACTTTAGAAGAAAACAGTCACAGTTCACAGTGTACTTTAGATAGAAGAAAACAGTCACAGTTCACAGTGTACTTTAGATAGAAGAAAACAGTCACAGTTCACAGTGTACTTTAGATAGAAGAAAACAACCACAGTTCACAGTGTACTTTAGATAGAAGAAAACAGTCACAGTTCACAGTGTACTTTAGATAGAAGAAAACAGTCACAGTTCACAGTGTACTTTAGAAGAAAACAGTCACAGTTCACAGTATACTTTAAATAGAAGAAAACACTCACAGTTCACAGTATACTTTAGATAGAAGAAAACAGTCACAGTTCACAGTGTACTTTAGATAGAAGAAAACAGTCACAGTTCACAGTATACTTTAGATAGAAGAAAACAGTCACAGTTCACAGTGTACTTTAGATAGAAGAAAACAGCCACAGTTCACAGTATACTTTAGATAGAAGAAAACAGCCACAGTTCACAGTGTACTTTAGATAGAAGAAAACAGCCACAGTTCACAGTGTACTTTAGATAGAAGAAAACAGCCACAGTTCACAGTATACTTTAGATAGAAGAAAACAGCCACAGTTCACAGTGTACTTTAGATAGAAGAAAACAGCCACAGTTCACAGTGTACTTTAGATAGAAGAAAACAGTCACAGTTCACAGTATACTTTAGATAGAAGAAAACAGTCACAGTTCACAGTGTACTTTAGATAGAAGAAAACAGCCACAGTTCACAGTGTACTTTAGATAGAAGAAAACAGCCACAGTTCACAGTGTACTTTAGATAGAAGAAAACAGTCACAGTTCACAGTGTACTTTAGATAGAAGAAAACAGCCACAGTTCACAGTGTACTATAGAAGAAAACAGCCACAGTTCACAGTGTACTTTAGATAGAAGAAAACAGTCACAGTTCACAGTGTACTTTAGAAGAAAACAACCACAGTTCACAGTGTACTTTAGATAGAAGAAAACAGCCACAGTTCACAGTGTACTTTAGATAGAAGAAAACAGCCACAGTTCACAGTGTACTTTAGATAGAAGAAAACAGTCACAGTTCACAGTGTACTATAGATAGAAGAAAACAGCCACAGTTCAGAGTATACTTTAGATAGAAGAAAACAGTCACAGTTCACAGTGTACTTTAGATAGAAGAAAACAGCCACAGTTCACAGTGTACTTTAGATAGAAGAAAACAGCCACAGTTCACAGTGTACTATAGAAGAAAACAGCCACAGTTCACAGTGTACTTTAGATAGAAGAAAACAGCCACAGTTCACAGTGTACTTTAGATAGAAGAAAACAGCCACAGTTCACAGTGTACTTTAGATAGAAGAAAACAGCCACAGTTCACAGTGTACTTTAGATAGAAGAAAACAGTCACAGTTCACAGTGTACTTTAGATAGAAGAAAACAGCCACAGTTCACAGTGTACTTTAGATAGAAGAAAACAGCCACAGTTCACAGTGTACTTTAGATAGAAGAAAACAGCCACAGTTCACAGTGTACTATAGATAGAAGAAAACAGCCACAGTTCACAGTATACTTTAGATAGAAGAAAACAGCCACAGTTCACAGTGTACTTTAGATAGAAGAAAACAGCCACAGTTCACAGTGTACTTTAGATAGAAGAAAACAGTCACAGTTCACAGTGTACTTTAGATAGAAGAAAACAGTCACAGTTCACAGTGTACTTTAGATAGAAGAAAACAGCCACAGTTCACAGTGTACTTTAATAGAAGAAAACAGTCACAGTTCACAGTGTACTTTAGATAGAAGAAAACAGCCACAGTTCACAGTGTACTTTGATAGAAGAAAACAGCCACAGTTCACAGTGTACTTTAGATAGAAGAAAACAGCACAGTTCACAGTGTACTTAGATAGAAGAAAACAGCCACAGTTCACAGTTACTTAGATAGAAGAAAACAGCCACAGTTCACAGTGTACTTTAGATAGAAGAAAACAGCCACAGTTCACAGTGTACTTTAGATAGAGAAAACAGTCACAGTTCACAGTGTACTTTAATAGAAGAAAACAGCACAGTTCACAGTGTACTTTAGATAGAAGAAAACAGCCACAGTTCACAGTGTACTTAATAGAAGAAACAGCCACAGTTCACAGTGTACTTTAGATAGAAGAAAACAGCACAGTTCACAGTGTACTTTAATAGAAGAAAACAGCCACAGTTCACAGTGTACTATAGAAGAAAACAGCCACAGTTCACAGTGTACTTTAGATAGAAGAAAACAGCACAGTTCACAGTGTACTTTAGAAGAAAAAACCACAGTTCACAGTGTACTTTAATAGAAGAAAACAGCCACAGTTCACAGTGTACTAGAAGAAAACCACAGTTCACAGTGTACTTTATAGAAGAAAACAGCACAGTTCACAGTGTACTTAGAAGAAACAGCACAGTTCACAGTGTACTTTAAGAAGAAAACAGCCACAGTTCACAGTGTACTTTAGATAGAAGAAAACAGCCACAGTTCACAGTGTACTTTAAAAAAACACCACAGTTCACAGTGTACTTTAGATAGAAGAAAACAGCACAGTTCACAGTGTACTTTAATAGAAGAAAACAGCACAGTTCACAGTGTACTATAGAAGAAAACAGCCACAGTTCACAGTGTACTTTAGATAGAAGAAACAGCACAGTTCACAGTGTACTTTAGATAGAAGAAACAGCCACAGTTCACAGTGTACTTTAGATAGAGAAAACAGCCACAGTTCACAGTGTACTTAGATAGAAGAAAACAGCCACAGTTCACAGTGTACTTTAGATAGAAGAAAACAGTCACAGTTCACAGTGTACTTTAGATAGAAGAAAACAACCACAGTTCACAGTGTACTAGTAGAAGAAAACACCACAGTTCACAGTGTACTTTAGATAGAAGAAAACAGCACAGTTCACAGTGTACTTTAGAAGAAAAACAGCACAGTTCACAGTGTACTTTAAAGAAGAAAACAGTCACAGTTCACAGTGTACTTTAGATAGAAGAAAACAGTCACAGTTCACAGTAACTTAGATAGAAAAAACAGTCACAGTTCACATGTACTTAATAGAGAAAACACCACAGTTCACAGTGACTTTAGATAAGAAAGCACAGTTCACATGTACTTTAGTAGAAGAAAACAGCCACAGTTCACAGATTTAGATAGAAGAAACGCACAGTTCACATGACTATAGAAGAAAACAGCACAGTTCACATATATTTAATAAAGAAACAGCACAGTTCACAGGACTACAGAAAAAACACACACACAGTTACTTAATAAAAAACACACAGTCACAAACTTTGATAAGAAACGCCACAGTTCACAGTGTACTATAGAAGAAAACACCACTTCACAGTATACTAGATGAGAAAACAGTCACAGTTCACAGTGTACTTTAGATAGAAGAAAACAGCCACAGTTCACAGTGTACTTAGATAGAAAAACAGCCACAGTTCACAGTGTACTTTAGATAGAAGAAAACAGTCACAGTTCACAGTGTACTTTAGTAGAAGAAAACAGCACAGTTCACAGTTACTTTAGATAGAAGAAAACAGCCACAGTTCACAGTGTACTTTAGATAGAAGAAAACAGCACAGTTCACAGGTACTAGATGAAAGACATTATTACTTAGATAGAAGAAAACAGCCACAGTTCACAGTGTACTTTAGATAGAAGAAAACAGCCACAGTTCACAGTGTACTTTAGATAGAAGAAAACAGCCACAGTTCACAGTGTACTTTAGATAGAAGAAAACAGCACAGTTCACAGTGTACTTTAGATAGAAGAAAACAGCCACAGTTCACAGTGTACTTTAGATAGAAGAAAACAGCCACAGTTCACAGTGTACTTTAGATAGAAGAAAACAGCCACAGTTCACAGTGTACTTTAGATAGAAGAAAACAGTCACAGTTCACAGTGTACTTTAGATAGAAGAAAACAGTCACAGTTCACAGTGTACTTTAGATAGAAGAAAACAGTCACAGTTCACAGTGTACTTATAGAAGAAAACAGCCACAGTTCACAGTGTACTTTAGATAGAAGAAAACAGTCACAGTTCACAGTGTACTTTAGATAGAAGAAAACAGCCACAGTTCACAGTGTACTTAGATAGAAGAAAACAGCCACAGTTCACAGTGTACTTTATAGAAGAAAACACCACAGTTCACAGTGTACTTTATATAGAAGAAAACAGCACAGTTCACAGTGTACTTAGAAGAAAACAGCCACAGTTCACAGTGTACTTTAGATAGAAGAAAACAGCCACAGTTCACAGTGTACTTTAGAAGAAGAAACAGCCACAGTTCACAGTGTACTTTAAGAAGAAAACAGCCACAGTTCACAGTGTACTTTAGATAGAAGAAAACAGTCACAGTTCACAGTGTACTTAGAAGAAAACAGC
>JAPXFY010000034.1:1862770-1867770 GCA_030674185.1 Monoplex corrugatus
CAGCTTCCTGCATCGTCAACCTTGTTAACAAAGGAAACATTAAACTCTTTGATTCCCTCACCCTATCCACCATCATCCTGCATCGTCAACCTTGTTAACAAAGCAAACCTTTAACTCTTTGATTCCCTCACCCTGTCCACCAGCTTTCTGTGACCAGCAGGATGCTGGTGGATAGGATGAGGGAGTCAAAAGAGTTTACATTTTTACAGTTGATGGATAGAGTTCAGGGGTCAAAGGGTTAACTTTTTAAGGTTGATGGATAGAGTGCAGTAGTCAAAGGGTTAACTTTTTACAGTTGATGGATAGAGTGCAGGTGTCAAAGGGTTAACTTTTTACAGTTGATGGATAGAGTGCAGGAGTCAAAGGGTTAACTTTTTACAGTTGATGGATAGAGTGCAGGAGTCAAAGGGTTAACTTTTTACAGTTGATGGATAGAGTGCAGGAGTCAAAGGGTAACTTTTTACAGTTGATGGACAGAGTGCAGGAGTCAAAGGGTTAACATTTTACAGTTGATGGATAGAGTGCAAGAGTCAAAGGGTTAACTTTTTACAGTTGATGGATAGAGTGCAAGAGTCAAAGGGTTAACTTTTTAACAGTTGATGGATAGAGTGCAGGAGTCAAAGGGTTAAATTTTTACAGTTGATGGATAGAGTACAGGAGTCAAAGGGTTAACTTTTTACAGTTGATGGACAGAGTGCAGGAGTCAAAGGGTTAACTTTTTACAGTTGATGGACAGTGCAGATCAAGGTTAACTCTTTAAAGTGATGGATAGAGTGCAAGTCAAAGAGTTAACATTTTACAGTTGATGGATAGATGTAAGAGTCAAAGGGTTAACCAGCTTCCCACATCCTCCCAAACGTCCTCCTCTCTCTCTCTCTCATTCTCTGGTGACCAAGGAAATGATATGACATGTAGAGTGGGGGGTGGGGGTGGGAGTTGGGGGCTGGGGGTGGGGGTTAAGGGAGGAGATATGAATCTGTTAAATGGAATTCTTTCTGGTCTTGTTTCGCTTCTTGTTTGTTTGTTTGTTCTTTTCATCCTAGTTGTCTCTGTGCTTCTTCTTGTTCTTCTTCTTGTTCTTGTTCTTGTGGTAGTTTTTCTGCTTCTTGTTCTTGTTCTTGTTCTTGTTCTTGTAGTAGTTTTTTCTGCTTCTTCTTGTTCTGTTCTTGTTCTTGTAGTAGTTTTCTGCTTCTTCTTGTTCTTGTTCTTGTTCTTGTAGTAGTTTTTCTGCTTCTTCTTGTTCTTGTTCTTGTTCTTGTAGTAGTTTTTCTGCTTCTTCTTGTTCTTGTAGTAGTTTTTCTGCTTCTTCTTGTTCTTGTTCTTGTTCTTGTAGTAGTTTTTCTGCTTCTTCTTGTTCTTGTTCTTGTTCTTGTAGTAGTTTTTCTGCTTCTTCTTGTTCTTGTTCTTGTTCTTGTAGTAGTTTTTCTGCTTCTTCTTGTTCTTGTTCTTGTTCTTGTAGTAGTTTTTCTGCTTCTTCTTGTTCTTGTTCTTGTTCTTTAGTAGTTTCTTGCTTCTTCTTGTTCTTGTTCTTGTTCTTGTAGTAGTTTTTCTGCTTCTTCTTGTTCTTGTTCTTGTTCTTGTTCTTGTAGTAGTTTTTCTGCTTCTTCTTGTTCTTGTTCTTGTTCTTGTTCTTGTGGTAGTTTTTCTGCTTCTTCTTCTTGTTCTTGTTCTTGTTCTTGTTCTTTTTGTCCTTCATGTTTTTGTTGCTGTTGTTGTTCTTCTTCTTGTTCCTCTTCGTCTTGTTTTTGTTCCTCTTGTTGTTGTTGTTTGTTGTTGTTGTTGTTGCTCTTCTTCTTCTTTTTCTTGAACTTGTTCTTGTTTTTGTTCTTCTTCTTGTTCTTGTTTTTCTTGTTCTTCGTTCTTGTTCTTCTTTCTTGTTCTTGTTCTTCTTGTTCTTGTTCTTCTTGTTCTTCTTCTTGTTCTTGTTCTTGTTCTTGTTCTTGTTCTTCTTCTTGTTCTTCTTGTTCTTGTTTCTTCTTGTTCTTGTTCTTTTCTTTGTTCTTCTTCTTGTTCTTCTTGTTCTTGTTCTTCTTCTTGTTCTTCTTTCTTGTTTCTTCTTGTTCTTGTTCTTCTTCTTGTTCTTCTTCTTGTTCTTGTTCTTCTTCTTGTTCTTCTTGTTCTTTTCTTCTTCTTTGTTCTTGTTCTTGTTTTCTTGTTCTTGTTCTTTCTTGTTCTTCTTGTTCTTCTTTGTCGTTCTTGTTCTTGCTTCTTGTTCGTTCTTGTTCTTGTTCTTCTTCTTGTTCTTCTTCTTGTTCTTCTTCTTGTTCTTCTTGTTTTGTTTTTTTTGTTCTTCTTCTTTTCGTTCTTGTTGTTTTGTTATTGTTTTTTGTTGTTGTTCTTGTTCTTCTTCTTGATTCTTATTATTGTTCATGTTCTTGTTCTTCTTCTTGTTCTTATTATTGTTATGTTCTTGTTCTTCTTCTTGTTCTTCTTCTTGTTCTTCTTGTTCTTGTTTCTTCTTGTTCTTCTTCTTGTCGTCTCTGTTTGTGTTCTGTTTGTCTTTCTGTTGTCTTCTTCTTCTTGTCTTCTCTTGTCTTTTGTCTCATGCTTTTCTTTTTCTGTTCTATTATTCTCATGTTCTTGTTCTTCTCTTCTCTTCTCTGTCATTCTTGTCTTGTTCTTTTCTCCCCCTCTCGTGTCTCTCTGTGTCTCTCTGTCTCTCTCTCTGTCTGTCTCTGTCTTTCTGCTCTCTCTGTCTCTGTCTCTTGCTCTCTGATGTAATCTCTCTTTGGTATTCTCTGTCCTGCTGTCTGTTGTTTCCCTCTGTGTTGTTCACCATCATCCCCTCTACGTAACACAGATCGTCTCGGCATCATCTTCTTTCCTTCTTAAATCGTCTATGTATTGACCTGGCAGCACACGTTAAGATGGAAACATTGATGTTGTGGTGAGTAAAACTGGAAACGATTTATTCGTTAAGCATTGATGACTAAGTGTCGTTCAACTCAGTTCCACCCTTTGTTGTTACGTATGATTCGTCCGTCGTTGGTGCACCTCTATCTTGGAAAAATGATCGTATCATAGTATCGCTCCTGACGTTGTCACTTGTGTGAGATGGGGGGTGGGGGGGGGGGGGGGTATGCTATTCAGAGTGTGTGTTTTATTGTATAATGTTTCATGGATGTTTTTTGTAAGGGACTATGATCTATACTGTTGACGTTTTCTTGTCTGTCCTTTCTGTGTCTGTCTCTGTCTGCTGTCTGTCACTCTGTTCTCTGTCTCTCTCTGTCTCTGTCTCTCTCTTTCTCTGTCTGTCTCTGTCTCTCTGTCTGTCTCTGTCTCGACTCTCTCTCTCTCTTTGTCTGTCTCTTTCACTTTCTGTCTCTGTCTCTCTACTCTCTGTCTCTGTTGTGTGTTTCTACTCTGTCTGCATCTATCTGTTCTCTCTCTGTCTCTCTCTCTCTGTCTTTCTCTCTATGTCTCTCTCTTTCTCTCTTTGTCTCTGTATATCTGTCTCTGTCTCTGTCCCTCTCTCTCTGTCTCTGTCCTCTCTCTCTCTGTCTCTCTCTGTCTCTCTCTCTGTCTGTCTCTCTCTGTCTCTGTCTGTCTCTCTCTCTCTGTCTTATCTGTGTCTCTTTTTCTCTCTGTCTCTGTCTCTCTTTCTGTCTCTCTGTCTCCGTCTCTCTCTGTCTGTCTCTCTCTGTCTGTCTGTCTCTGTCTCTCTTTCTGTCTCTGTGTGTGTGTCTCTCTCTGTCTCTCTCTGTCTCTTTCTCTGTCTGTCTGTCTCTCTGTGTCTCTCTACCTCCAGCTCTAGCTCTCTCTCTATCTCTGTCTCTGTCTCTCTCTCTCTCTCTCACTCTCATTAAATCTCTAATTGGTAGTTCTGACCTGGCAGCACATCGTTTTAAGATGGAAGACATTTGATGGTTGTAACGCAACACGCCCATTAGACAGGATAACAACAAAAACAAAGAAGACAAAGAACGACGTCTGTTATTGCCAGTTGTTACAGCAGTTGTGATATTGACATAAGTGTCAGTCACACCTCAAGTCTTACCATCCGCCTGTTGTGTGTAAACTGAACGTTATGGATGTCGTCAACGGTCGTTAGCGTGTCCACTGTCTTTTCTATTTCTTGTTCTTGTGCACACAACTGAGACTTGGAAAAATGATCGTATCATAGTATCGCTCTTGACGTTGTCACTTGTGTGAGATGGGGGGTGGGGGTGGGGGGTATGGTTATTCTGAGTGTGTGTTTTATTGTGTAATGTTTCATGGATGTTTTTTTGTAAGGGATTATGATCTATACTGTTGGCGTTTTCTTGTTTGTCTTTCTGTTTGTCTGTGTTTCTCTGTTTCTCTCTTGCTCTGTTCTCTGTCTTTCTCTGTCTCTGTCTGTCTCTTTCTCTCTTTCTCTGTCTATGTCTCTCTGTCTCTCTCTGCTCTGTCTCTCTGTCTGTCTGGCTGTCTTGCTCTCTGTCTCTCTCCTCTTTCTCTCTGTCTCTGTCTCTTTCTCTATCTATCTGTGTCTCTCTGTCTCTCTCACTGTCTCACTGTGTTGCTCTTTCTCTAACTCTCTCTCTGTCTCTCTTTCTCTCTGTCTCTCTCTGTGCCTCTATGTCTCTCTCTTCTGTCTCTCTCTCTCTCTGTCTTTCTGTCTCTCTCTCTCTGTCTCTCTCTCTCTCTCTCTCTCTGTCTCTCTGTGTCTATTTCTCTCTGTCTCTGTCTTTCTCTCTCTGACTCTTTCTCTGTCTCTATGTCTCTCTGTCTATGTCTCTCTCTCTCTCTCCTCTGTCTCTCTGTCTGTTTTTTTCTCTCTCTCTCTCTGTCTCTTTCTCTCTCCTCTGTCTCTCTCTCTCTGTCTCTTTCTCTGTCTCTCTCTCTCTCTGTCTCTCTCTCTGTGTCTCTGTTGCTGTCTCTCTCAGTCTCTGTCTCTCTCAGTCTCTCTTTCTCTCTGTCTCTCTCTCTGTCTCTCTCAGTCTCTGTCTCTGTCTCTCCCTCTCTCTCATTAAATCTCTAACTGGTAGTTCTGACCTGGCAAACACATCGTTTTAAGATGG
>JAPXFY010000034.1:1870270-1872770 GCA_030674185.1 Monoplex corrugatus
ACACACACACACACACACACACACACCAACTCTGCCCCCCCCCCCCCGCCACACGCACACACCAACACCGCCCCCCACCCCACACACACATCTTAATCTGACAAGGAAGCCAACCTGATCTGACATGGGGAAGCCAGAGCTGACAGTAAGCTGACACCTTGTTGCTGTCACTCCCTGACCCCCTGACCCCCCTGACCTCCCTGCCCCCTGCCCCCCCCATCTCCCTTATACATAAATATTGATATATAGTGACCTGGAGGTCATGCGAAGGAACTGACATAAATATGAACACAGAACAAATGGAATTCCCATGTGTCTGTGGACATTTTTTTTACCAGAAGCTCCGGAACCGTTTTACGTGGCAGGAGGCAGCAAACGGTAGTTTGGAAAAGCTGTGACATTCGGACCCGTGTGCCTTCCGGCTGCGCCCGCTAAAGATCCTGCAGCAGTTGAAAATCGTAAAGAGCAGGGCATTGCCCGGCTGTCTTGGTATAAAACAGAAGAGATAGATCCAAAACAAGTTTGACTGCCCGCGCTCAAGCAAACAGGAACCAGAAGAACAAGAAAACCAATGTAAGCGCGTATTTAACAAAACAGAAAAACAAGCGCAAATTTTCGGCCAACCGGCCTTTGTCAAGCGCGAACGCACAATTTTGGTCCCCTTTTTATCCACTGGACGAGGCGGCAGGGAAGTTTTTAGTCCTGTTTTTATTATCCATTGTTTGGTGTTTGTGATCTGTTTGTGACCGTGCGTTCGCGCTTGACAAAGGCCGGTTGGCCGAAAATTTGCACTTGTTTTGTCTTGTTTTGTTAAATACGCGCTTACATTGGTTTTCTTGTTCTTCTGGTTCATAGAAGAGATAGGTTGATTTCCCAGGTCCCACCCCTTGAAGACCAATTAGCCGTCTTTCCTTTCTGAAGTCTTGGTTAAAAAAAAGTCAATATGAATTTGAAGCGAGGGAAAGGGGATGGGCGCCTTTCTCGTGGTGCTGGTCCTGGGAAAAAGTTGAAGTCTCTGCCACCTCACTCCCCTACGACCCCAGAGTAATGGAACTATGTAGGTAGATATTTCACAGATTATCTACAATCACGGTATGAAGATACATCGAACGAAGAAGGGCTGTATGAATCGGTCGGTAAATGAACCACACTATACTGCGTTGGTAGATATAATGTTGCAAAAAGAAACTAGTATTCAAACCTGGTGTCGTAGGGGAATGAGGTGGCAGAGACCTCAACTTTTCCCGAGGCCAGCACCACGAGGGCAGCGCCCATCCCGTCTCCCTCGATTCAAATTCATATTCATATTCACTTTTTTTGGCCAAAACTTCAGAAAGGCAAGAAGGTTATTAATTGGTCTTCAAGGGATAGGACCTGGGAAATCAACCTATCTCTCCAATGTTTTATACCAAGGCAGCCGGGCAATGCCCAGCTCTTCACGATTTTCAACTGCCGTGGGATCTTTAGCATGCACAGCCAGAAAACACAAGGGTCCGACTCGTTTTTCGTCCCCTTCCGAAAGACAAGACGTTCAGTTCGATTTTCCGGTCAAACTGAGGAGAAAAGTCAAGGCCTTTATGGGGAGCGAACCCTGGAACCTCGAGTTTAGTTATTGGCAGGCGAACGTCTTAACCATTCTGCCACTCTTCTCTGGCGGATTTAAGCGGAAAGCATATTGACTTTTGTCAGAGGGTTGATGAAGATCTCTGGAACAAATTCCATATCCTGTCTGATTGTTTGCCCATCTGTCTCTCTTTCCCGTGTCTTTGTCTTTCTGTCTGTCTGTCTGTCTCTTTCCTTTGTCTTTGTCTTTCTGTCTGTCTGTCTGTCTATCTATTTCCCGTGTCTTTGTCTTTCTGTCTGTCTGTCTGTCTCTTTCCCCCGTCTTTGTCTTTCTGTCTGTCTGTCTGTCTGTCTCTTTCCCGTGTCTTTGTCTTTCTGTCTGTCTGTCTGTCTGTCTATCTCTTTCCCGTGTTTTTGTCTTTCTGTCTGTCTGTCTGTCTGTCTCTTTCCCGTGTCTTTGTCTTTCTGTCTGTCTGTCTGTCTGTCTATCTCTTTCCCCTGTCTTTGTAGTTCTGTCTGTCTGTCTGTCTGTCTGTCTGTCTCTTTCCCGTGTTTTTGTCTTTCTGTCTGTCTGTCTGTCTCTTTCCCGTGTTTTTGTCTTTCTGTCTGTCTGTCTGTCTGTCTCTTTCCCGTGTCTTTGTCTTTCTGTCTGTCTGTCTGTCTCTTTCCCGTGTTTTTGTCTTTCTGTCTGTCTGTCTGTCTGTCTCTTTCCCGTGTTTTTGTCTTTCTGTCTGTCTGTCTATCTCTTTCCGTGTCTTTGTCTTTCTGTCTGTCTGTCTATCTCTTTCCCGTGTCTTTGTCTTTCTGTCTGTCTGTCTGTCTGTCTCTTTCCCGTGTCTTTGTCTTTCTGTCTGTCTGTCTATCTCTTTCCCGTGTCTTTGTCTTTCTGTCTGTCTGTCTATCTCTTTCCCGTGTCTTTGTCTTTCTGTCTGTCTGT
>JAPXFY010000034.1:1890270-1892770 GCA_030674185.1 Monoplex corrugatus
TTCTGTTCTGAAAGCACGTTGCACCGTGACAATGGCGTTTGTTTTCGCGAACTCAAGCACGCAAAACGCCTTCTGCTGAGGAGTCGCCATTTTGATTGATCTTCCCACAATTCAGCTGCACCGGAAGTTATACTAACGACAGCGGTGAAACTGACACCCAATCAAACTTTGATAACTACTCTATCAAATAACCACTGATTCAGTCCACTACAATGCTATAGACCTGAAAAAACTGCGTAATGATTTTGGCGTATTCTCTTTGAAACACCCTGTATATCATATTTATATACATATATATGTATGCGTATATACATGTGTGTGTGCGCGTGTGTATATGTATATATACATATACATATATATATATATATACATACATGTATATATATATAGAGAGAGAGAGAGTGAGAGAAAGGGAAAGAGAGAGACACAGAGAGAGAGAGATTGAGAGAGAGAGAGGGAAGAAAGAGAAAGAGAGAGAGAGACAGAGAGAGAGAGAGACAGAGAGAGACACAGAGAGAGAGTGAGAGAGGTTGTCTAGTGAGGGGGGGTAGAGAAAATATCGTGAAGAAGGAAGAGCAAGGATATAGAAGTGACACTTAATCCTGTCCCCAAGCTTAGAATCAAAGACTTTCAGGTGCCCAGCATTACAGAACTAATTTAGAAACAGGGCAGTGTGGATGAGACCTGTATCTCTTTCATCCTGGACGTGTTTCTGTCTGACTTTGAACACGAACAGAAAATAGCCGTGGTCTTTTATAGATATGGGGGAAAGCCACCATGAGTTTTATACAGGTATTGCTTTTGTGATCATGTGTTTACTGTCAGGTCAGTTTTCTGAGGTAACGGGTGGAAACAGTATATTGAAATATGGTCAGAATGCTCTTTGAAGGTTGGGGGTGGGGGTGGGGGGACTATGTGCTCTTATTTTTAACCTTTGTACATGTGCAGAGGTGGTTGCGTTGTTTAATCTCTCTCTCTGTCTCATTTTCTGTCTCTCTGTTTCTGTCTCGGTCTATCTCTCTCTCTCTTTCTCTCTCTCTCCTCTCTCTTTCACTGTCTGTCTGTCTGTCTCTTTCCTTTCCTTTTCTTTTGTCGTTCTCTCTCTCTCTCTCTCTCTCTCTCTCTCTCTCTCTCTCTCACTCTCAATCTTTCTGTGTCTGTCTGTCTCTCTCTCAGTCTCTCTCTCTCTCTTTCCTTTTCTTTGTCGTTCTCTCTCTCTGTCTCTCTGTCTCTCAATATCTCTGTGTCTGTCTCTCTCTCAGTCTCTCTCTGTCGTTCTCTCTCTCTCTCAATCTCTCTCTCTCTGTCGTTCTCTCTCTATCTCTATCTCTCTCTCTCTGTCGTTCTCTCTCTTTCAGTCTCTCTCTCTCAATCTCTCTCTCTCTCTCTGCCGTTCTCTCTCTCTGTCTCTCTCTCTCTCTCTCTGTCTGTCTCTCTGTGTCTCTCTCTGTCGTTCTCTCTCTCTCTGTCTCTGTCTCTCTGTGTCTCTCTCTGTCGTTCTCTCCCTCTCTCTCTCTCTCTCTCTGTCGTTCTCTCTCTCTCTCTCTCTTTCTGTTGTTCTCTCTCTTGCTCTCTCTCTCTTTCTCTTTCTCTCGCCTGTACATCACTGACAGTGCTCTCTCTCTCTCTCTCTCTCTCTCTCTGTCAGTCCGCTAGGCAGTAAACAATAAGAATGTTCTTACTGTCTGTATATATGTATCATTATGTCCATTCGCCAGTCGCTCAGGATAGAAGACAAGACATGTGATGTCTGCTCCAACCCAGCAACAGGGTCATAGCTGTGACAGTTATATTGTCCTCAATTTGGAATCGTGTTTGTTCAGACGCTCAGCATTCATCATCATCATCATGTGCCCTGCCGCGTGGCGTTGGCGATCATGGCCCTCCGTACGAATCTATCCTTCGTCGAAGAAGTACATCTCCCACCCCCTCTGTCCTCAGCCACCCTGTAAGTCCGTCCAATATTTTTCTCCCTGGGTCTACCTGGTGTTCTCTTTCCCTCCAGCTTTCTTGTTGTGATCTAATTTCTTTTTTCCTCATGAAATGTCCTATACACACTCAGCATTACAGAATTCTTTTTTTTTTTTTTTGAAACACGGTGACGTAGATGTGACAGTAGGTCTTGTATTCTAGACGTATTTGTGTCTGAAGGTGGACGAGAATAGAAAATATATATATATACCGGGGAGGAGGGATGAATCAACAAATTCTGATATGACTGTACAAGAACAACAGTAGTTAATGTGAACTACCGTATATCTGGAGAACCTGTCAGCTGTTTATAGATAAATTTTCAAAACGTCATCTGTTTATGGATAAACTTTCAAAACATCAGCTGTTTACAGACAAACTTTCTAAACGTTTGCTGTTTATGGATAAACTTTCAAAACGTCTCCTGTTTTTCGATGAACATCAGCTATTTGTCGATAAACTTTCAAAACCTTAAAGTGAAAAAAAAAGCAACAAAATTCTTTCATATATATAAAATATGTCAGGATTT
>JAPXFY010000034.1:1897770-1900270 GCA_030674185.1 Monoplex corrugatus
GTTTCCCCACTTTCTGGAAATTTTATGCTAGAAATTTCCTCTTTCCTGTCACTATGTTGCTTTGTGGGGTTTTTGTTGTTGTATTTGTTTTGTTTGTTGTTTGTTTGTTTGTTCTTTTTGTTTTTGTTTTTTGTTTTTGCTTTCTGTCATCTCTACCTATCATTTTCTGCCTTGTTGGTCCATTCACCTGTATGTGTTTGATAAAGTCTTACGTTCTTTCTCTTAGGATTGATAATTGTGTACATGTATTACGTGCATTTTGGCCTCTTGGGAAGTGAGAAATGCGGAAGCAGTTTTAGATATTTTAATCCTGTTTTTATGTTTGAGTGTCCTTAGTTTATTTACATAGGTATTCAGGTGTGTTTTTAAATCATTTTGACAAATTATAGCAGTCCGCCACGTAGGTTTTACTGAATCCATTAAGTCATACAGTCAGCAGTAACACAGTCAGTCGCTGATGAGGCCGGGTCACGTCGACAGCGCTACGACACAAGTAAGTGTAAACAATGGTGCATACAGTGATTTCATACGTGTAGGTGTTATAAAGTAATAATGACTAATGTTTTTAAATCCCCTATGTGATAAATTGGACGTAGTGGTCAACGCCAGGGGCATCTCCTTAGACTATGTGCATGAATGTATTGATATGTGTACTTAGTTTTCTTTCCTTTTCCTTTCTTTCCTGTTGAACTATCATTACGTTTTGCTCTGTTTATAGCCCTGATATGGCTCTTTGCAGTCGGCTGGGCTGTAAACAAAAATAATGACAAAAATAAACAAAGAAAGCCCTCTAAAATAATTCCTTTTTGTGTACGTGGTTGCCTGATTTGTTGTTGTTGACATTAACAAAAAAAAGCACAAAATGAACTTCACCCTCTTTTATATCTCGACATAACGAACAAGCATATAACAAAAAGATGTTTGTCATTTAGGAGGATTGTTATTTTTTTCAATACCAAATATTCTTCTAGGTCCTCAATCGTTTCTGTAGTAATATTGTCTGGTCCTAGAGCTTTTCCCGGTTTCATCTTTTTCAATGCTGCTCTAACTTCATCTTTCATTATGGGTGGTCCTTCAACGTTCTTTCTTACAATGCATATCAATAATAATTAACACATATATTTGTTTGTCTTAACGTAAATTGTGCTACGAAGTGTTTTAAGTGTTTATCAGTATTCAGTGATAAACAAACAGGGACTCAGTGTCAATGGTTATATGTGACCTCCCACCACGAAATCAGTCTTAACTCGCAGTCAGTCGAACAGCACTAGGAGCTGAAAAGGTGACTGAGGGTCTATCTGGGGTGTTTTGACTTTTTCTCAAAATTGATTTCTGTAGACTATAATCTATCCCCCGCAGAATTGTTTTTTTCTTGAAAAAATATTATTAATCAATTTAAAATGATATTTAATGCACTGATCGCAGCAGAAAGAACGCAATTTCCTACCAAAAGTACCTATTTTTGTCTCTTATTATGAACCGTAACCTGTACAGTACCCGCACATGTAATATACTGATGGAAAGCTCTTTGGTGCACCTTTCAGATAATGACATCGAAAACTTAGAAACAAACTGGGTCAAAGCCACCAAATAAAGAAATTTAAGGAAAATGTGTAGGAGAGCACATAAAAACTTTAGAGGCCGTTTTCTCAAAATGTCCGTCATACAACTTAATGACTTTAAACATACATAACTTCAACATTTTTTTGAGTACAAGCTTCATTCAAGTACCAAAATAATCAGCAGAATGTACACTTTCCAGTGATATGTATATCTCAAAATGCTCAAAATTCGAGTTAAGACTGATTTCGTGGTGGGAGGTCACATGGATACACTGGTCGTTCTCCTGATTGCGAGAACTCCATTTTTGCCACACACAATCTGTTCATCTTTCCATCCATCCATCCATCCATCCATCCATCCATCCATCCATCCATCCATCTATCCATCCATCCATCCATCCATCCATCCATCCATCCATCCATCCATCCATCCATCCATCCATTCATCCATCCATCCATCCATCCATTTCCATCGCAGTGGACAACGGTGGGAGCTCCACTCTTTGTCACGAAGGATCGCCAGGCGACACGGTCTCTGCTCCTGTGTATGATGTCATGGAGCCCCAGTTTGCAGGCGTTAGCGATGTTGTCCATGAAGGATTTTGCTGGCCTTCCTTGTTTTCTCTTTGCCTCCACTCTCCCCTGCAGGACTGGTGTCGTCAAGTCGGTTGTTGTGTTTCTGTTCATGTGCCCTATATACTTCAGTTTTTCTTTTGTTGATCTCTGGGAGTATTTTACTTTGGACAGCTAATTCCTTTAGCACGTTTTCGTTTGTTCTTTTGTCTGTCCATTTTACTCTGAGAAGACGCCAAGACGAAAATAACAACAACAACAACAACAACAAAAACACACACTACCGACAGCATCTACTCCTTGTTCATTAACCTTTTGGCTCCCACACCCTGTCCACCACCATCATGCATTGTTAACCATGCTAG
>JAPXFY010000034.1:1927770-1932770 GCA_030674185.1 Monoplex corrugatus
CTTAAAAAAATAAAATATAAAAAAAACAGAGGCAAAAAGGAAGAAAGGCAGACCTCCAATCTCATACATCAAGAACGTATTTTTATTGATTGATTAATTTGGTATAGTCTTTACGACGACGCCTGACAGGGATAACCATCCCAAGGAAGTGGGGAAAAGGATGCTTATCTAATCCTATACTGACACCACCAGAACAACAATGATGTTAAGATGGGACAGTGAGAAGGCCAGTGTTGATGTATCTAATCCTATACTGATACCACCAGAACAACAATGATGTTAAGATGGGACAGTGAGAAGGCCAGTGTTGATGTATCTAATCCAATACTGATACCACCAGAACAACAATGATGTTAAGATGGGACAGTGAGAAGGCCAGTGTTGATGTATCTAATCCTATACTGATACCACCAGAACAACAATGATGTTAAGATGGGACAGTAAGAAGGCCAGTTTTAATGTATCTAATCCTATACTGACACCACCACAACAACAATGATGTTAAGATGGGGACAGTGAGAAGGCCAGTGTTAATGTATCTAATCCTATACTGACACCACCAGAACAACAATGATGTTAAGATGGAGACAATGAGAAGGCCAGTGTTAATGTATCTAATCCTATACTGACACCACCAGAACAACAATGATGTTAAGATGGGGACAGTGAGAAGGCCAGTGTTAATGTATCTAATCCTATACTGACACCACCAGAACAACAATGATGTTAAGATGGGGACAGTGAGAAGGCCAGTTTTAATGTATTTAATCCTATACTGACACCACCAGAACAACAACGATGTTAAGATGGGACAGTCAGAAGACCAGTTTTAATACAGCGCACCCCGGGATTCGAACCCACAACCATTAGCATGTGAATCCGATGCTCAACCAACTGAGCTATCGAGGCCCGCCGATCGAGAACATAACCAACATCAGTGGCCTAAATATTCAATAAATTGTCCACAAAAGTCAAGCAGAACAGCCTGGAGGGAGATGATGGTGTCTAAGCGTGCAGCGGCCAACACTGAACCCGGTAACGCCAACAGGAGAATAGGACGATCTTCTCCTTCCAAAGTAGGAGATGCAGTCAGTTTTTTTCTTCTAGAACTCCTCAGACCTGCGTGTTGCTTGGGATAACAAGAGAAGTATCCACACGTATGCTGGGCGAACCACACCAAACATAAGATTACTGTTATCATTATTGTTGTTTAAAGCCCAGCCGACTGCATAGTGCTATATCAGGGCTGTAACCATTTCAAGACATACGCAAGACTTCAACAGGACAGAAAAAAGAAAGAAAATTAGACACACAGATTTATGCATTCGCGCACATAATCTAAGGAGATGCACCTGGTGCTGACCACTCCGTCCAATTTATCACACAGGGGAGTTAAAAAATATACCTGAATACGAATTTAAACATATCTAAGGACTCTAAAACGTATATAAAACGAGCCTAAATTACCTAAAATTGCTTCTACATATCTTATTTCCCCCAAGCCAAAAATGCACAATACACGTACCCAATTATCAGTCCTAAGAAAAAGTAGGTAAGATTTTATCGAACACATACAGGTGAATGGACCAATAGCATACATACACAACACTACAATACTTAAAGAGGGGAAAAAAAGAAAAGAAAATCAAGCACACATATGTGTATTCGCGCACACAATATAAGAAGATGCCCCTGGTGTTGACCACTCCGTCCAATTTATCGTACAGGGGACTTTAAAAAATATACCTAAATACAAATTTAAACATAACTAAGGACACTAAAACATATATAAAACACGCCTAAATTACATAAAATTGTTTCCTCATATCTTATTTCCCCAAAGCCAAAAATGCATTAACTCATGCACCAAAATATTAATTCTAAGAGAGAGTACGTAAGACTTTATCGAACACATACAGGTGAATGGACCAGCAAGGCAGAAAATGATAGGGGAAAAATAACAGAAAGCAAAGGAACAAGGCAGAAAAGTAAAGTAACATAAGGTAACAGAACTCAACAAGTGCAGAGAAATCTCCAACAGAGCACCAAGTGATGTTTAAAACAAAAAAGAGAAAAAAAAAGCATTTACAAAGAAAATATATATATACTTGTAACCCAGAGAGACTGGTCTGGTATGGTTCAATATTTACGCGTAAAGAAAAAAAGATAAGTAAAAAACAAAGAAAATTCATGACTGGCAAGGGACTGAACTGCCACGTAAACTAAATGTAGACAAAGGAAACGTCACAACCCCAGACAGGAAAAAGATTGTCTCCCTTGAAATGGCACGAACAGATAAAAAACGAAATAAACCTTTTTACCCGACAGAATAAAACTGTCTGGTTTTAAATGCAAAATGAAGCAGAAACGTTTGAGGAAGACAACGCGAGAAAACGAAGCAACAACAACGACAACAACAACAACAAAAAACCCACCGACCGACGAACAAACCAACCAATCAACCAACCGACCGACCGACCGATCAACCAACCAACCAACCAACCAACCAACCAACCAACCGACCGACCGACCGACCGACCGACCGACCAACCAACCAACCGACCAACCAACCAACCGACCGACCGACCAACCAACCAACCAACCAGCCAACCAACCAACCGACCGACCGACCGACCGACCAACCAACCAACCAACCAGCCAACCAACCAACCAACCGACCGACCGACCGACCGACCAACCAACCAACCAACCAACCAGCCAACCAACCAACCAACCAACCAACCAACCAACCGACCGACCGACCGACCGACCGACCGACCAACCAACCAACCAATCAACCAGCCAACCAACCAACCAACCAACCAACCGACCGACCGACCGCCGACCGACCGACCGACCGACCAACCAACCAACCAATCAACCAACCAACCAACCAACCGACCGACCATTCAAACAAAAACAAACAAACAAACAAACAAACAAACAAACAAGCAAGCAAACAAGCAAACGAACGAACAAACAAACCAAAACAAATAAACAAACAAACAAAAAAGCGAAATGTGTCACTTACTTTAGGTGCATAGAAACTTTTCACTGACGGACCTAAGTACCGAGAAGCCATTCATGGAGTGTAGTTTGGACTGCAAACCAGCCCTCAACAGTCTTTCGGTTTTTTTAAAACATTTTGTTTTCTTTTTCTTGCCGAGTATTTTTTAAAGTTTTTTGTTTGTTTGTTAGTCTTGTATTTTAGACAAAGGTTTTTGATCAATCTTGTAGTTTAGACAAAGGTTTTTGATGTCTTGTATTTTAGATAATTTTTTTTATCACTCTTCTATTTTAGATAAAGGTTTTTGATCAGTCTTGTATTTTAGATACAGGTGTTTGATCAGTCTTGTATTTTAGATAAAGGGTTTTGATCAGTCTTGTATTTTAGATAAAGGTTTTTGATCAGTCTTGTATTTTAGATAAAAGGTTTTTGATCAGTCTTGTATTTTAGACAAAGGTTTTTGATCAATCTTGTAGTTTAGATAAAGGGTTTTGATCAGTCTTGTATTTTAGATACAGGTTTTTGATCAGTCTTGTATTTTAGATACAGGTTTTTGATCAGTCTTGTATTTTAGATACAGGTTTTTGATCAGTCTTGTATTTTAGATAAAGGTTTTTGATCAGTCTTGTATTTTAGATAAAGGTTTTTGATCAGTCTTGTATTTTAGATAAAAGGTTTTTGATCAGTCTTGTATTTTAGATAAAAGGTTTTTGATCAGTCTTGTATTTTAGATAAAAGGGTTTTGATCAGTCTTGTATTTTAGATACAGGTTTTTGATCAGTCTTGTATTTTAGATACAGGTTTTTGATCAGTCTTGTATTTTGGATAAAGGTTTTTGATCAGTCTTGTATTTTAGATAAAAGGTTTTTGATCAGTCTTGTATTTTATATAAAGGTTTTTGATCAGTCTTGTATTTTAGATACAGGTTTTTGATCAGTCTTGTATTTTAGATAAAGGTTTTTGATCAGTCTTGTATTTTAGATAAAAGGTTTTTGATCAGTCTTGTATTTTAGATAAAAGGTTTTTGATCAGTCTTGTATTTTAGATAAAAGGTTTTTGATCAGTCTTGTATTTTAGATAAAGGTTTTTGATCAGTCTTGTATTTTAGATAAAGGTTTTTGATCAGTCTTGTATTTTAGATAAAAGGTTTTTGATCAGTCTTGTATTTTAGATAAAGGGTTTTGATCAGTCTTGTATTTTAGATAAAAGGTTTTTGATCAGTCTTGTATTTTAGATAAAGGTTTTTGATCAGTCTTGTATTTTAGATAAAAGGTTTTTGATCAGTCTTGTATTTTAGATAAAAGGTTTTTGATCAGTCTTGTATTTTAGATAAAAGGTTTTTGATCAGTCTTGTATTTTAGATAAAGGTTTTTGATCAGTCTTGTATTTTAGATAAAAGGTTTTTGATCAGTCTTGTATTTTAGATCGGGCAATATATTCTGTCGAGTAACCGGTCTGTTTTGATTTGCTTGTTTTGGTTTTGTATACCATTGCAAGGCAGACAACCATTGTTTTCCTTTCTTTTGGTGCTATGATAATCTACATGTATTTCTCTCTCTCTCTTTATCTCTCTCTCGCTCTCTCTCTCTCGCTCTCTCTCTTCTCGCTCTCTCTCTCTCTTTATCTCTTTTTCTCTCTATCTCCCTCCCTCTTTCTCTGTTTCTGTCTCTGTCTCTGACTCTCTGTCTCTCTTTCTCTCTCATTCGCTCGCTCTATCTGTATGTCTCTTTCTGTATGTCTCTCTGTCTCTCTTTGTCTCCTGTCTGTCTGTCTGTCTGTCTCTCTGTCTCTCTGTCTGCCTCTTGTTCTTACCCTCCTCTCCCTCTGTCTTCGTTCTTCTCTCTCTCTAACGTTCTCTCTCTCTCTACGTTCTCTCCTCTCTCTCTACGTTCTCCTCTCTCTCCTCTCAACGTTCCTTCTCTCTCTCTCTTAACGTTCTCCCCTCCTCTACTCCTCCTCTCTAACGTTCTCTCTCTCTCTCTCTAACGTTCTC
>JAPXFY010000034.1:1955270-1960270 GCA_030674185.1 Monoplex corrugatus
TGGAGGTTCAACGAAATCTGTTCAACGCTTTCCTATCTGCTGAACTTGTTGATATGAAAAATATTTCTTTTGTATCACATGAGAACCTTCGTACCACTCAACAATTTCTAAAAGACGACATTCACCCCACCACCAGAGGAAGTAGCATCATTGCAGGAAATCTTGGAAGACACATTCGAGACCTGTTTTGGGAGACTCCAAGGAGAACATCAAGATCAAGATCATCACAGCTACATCCTTCCAGATTCTCCAGAGAACAGTACCACCTTTTTGACAACTACACACCATGGTGGCCGTATAATATGTTTTGAAATAACAGTATTACATATACAATACTTAATGTTCATGTCACAGGACTTTTTCCTCGTCATCTCTGACATTTCTTCTGCTGAAAATAAACAATAACTAGGTTTTAGTCGGACTATCAAGACTCGGTCAGACTATACACTCTGTACATTTGAAGACGCGAATGCCATTATTTTGATTTTTGGTTATTTGTTATCCCTTGTAATCTATTATCACCTTTATAAGTTATTCGTACGATGGACTATGTAATTTTCTTTTTATTGATTTTGCTACAATTTTGTTTTCTTTACTTCGTAGTCTAAGTAATTACGTAATTTTCTTTCTGTCCAGTTCTCCTGGACACAGAAAATCAAAGTATTCATTATTATCGACCATAAATAACAGTTAATAGAAAGTTGGAGATTAACCAATATCAGCAATGCGAAAACAATCCCAAGTCAAGTTTTTGCAATGGAATTGTAGATCCCTTTCCACCAATTCGGCTTACTTGGAGCATTTCCTAGCATCAAATAGGTGTGAAATTTTGATTCTACAGTCGATGAATGTTGTCGCTACCAAGCTTCCCAATTTCCCCAATTATTATTATCCTCCAGTCTATGAATGTGGGAATCACGGGAAGAAGGTATCCACCGCGATTTATATACTCAAAGAGTTACAATACTGCTTACTTACTTCCCCAGTTTTGAAATCAAGTGAAGATTTGCATGCTTGTGCTGCCACTGTCCAATTAAGCAATTCTCTAAACATTAACGTTTTGTCAGTCTACCTACCAACAGGTCCAAATGACCACAACACAGAATGGCTGCGCACTATCCAAGATCAGCAGCGTGGTAAATGGCTAATAGGTGGAGACTTTAATTCCCACTCCCCATTTTGGGAAAAGAACTGTTCTACTGTTACGAGCAATGGTTTGGTAGAAAATATCGTTGATAGTTCGCTTTACCTTCTAAGTGATGGTAGTGTCACTAGGATCCCTGATGTTTCCAAACACAGGGCGACAGCCATCGATTTGTCTCTAATCTCACCAGAATTAGCACCATCCTGTACCTGGGAAACTCACAGAGACACTTTGGGAAGCGATCACCTACCTATCATCATAACCATAACTGACAAAAACATCAGGATGAAAGACAGCTCTCCTGAAATTATTCCAAAATATAATTACAAGCGTTCTGACTGGTCCTTATTTCGAACTGCTCTAGCTAATCAAGATTACAGACATTATGAAAGTGAAAATGTAGACATTATGTTTTCTAAATTCCAAGAGTCAATTTTAGCCGCTGCAGACCTATCGATTCCGAAACTCAAATCTTCTAAATCAAATAATCGATTGGGTAATGTTTGGTGGACAGAGGCATGTGAGAAAGCAGTTCAATATAAAAGGGAGAAATTCAAAATCTACATCAAAAGTCGGAAACCTGAGGATCATGTCGAAATGAAAAAAGCTAACATCCAATGTAACAAAATCATTGCTGAAGCAAAGAAAGATTATTGGGCATCATTCTGCAGAAAAGAAATTTCAGATTTCAAAGATTTCCATAAAGTCTGGACGAAAATGAAACAAATGAAGGATGGAACCAACTTACCTAGGTGTCCGATAATGATTGAAACATGTAACACATTTCCTTCAGACATGGACAAAGCAGAAACTTTTGTGGATCTGTTCGCCAAAAACAGTAAAGTTGAAGGTTTATCTCCTGACTGCAAACATCACAGAGAAATGGAAGATTACAACCCAATCTACACTGATCCAGTACCACAGAATGATCTCTGGTTTAATTCTCCAATCACCTTAGAAGAGCTAAAAAAAACACAGTACTGTCTCTACACAACAAAAAGAGTTCGGTAGGTGTTGATGCAGTTTCGACTGAAATGATTAAACATCTCCCTGAAAACTACCTTATTTTCCTACACAAAATTTTGCAGAAATGCTGGGTTACTGGAACTGTGCCACAAATCTGGCAAAAGTCTATAGTTATACCAATCTTAAAAACAGGAAAATCGAAAACCGATAAAAACAGTTACAGACCTTTTGCTTTAACGTCCCACACAAGCAAACTAATGGAAAGATTGGTCTTAAACAGACTTTTACACTACTGTGATAAAAATAACGTTATTCCGGTAAACCAGGCAGGTTTTAGAAAAGGAAGATCCGCAGTTGAGCACCTAGTTAAACTTACAACTCAGATCAAACAACAGTTTGCCCGCAGAAAAAGTGTTTTAGCTACTTTCTTTGATGTGAAAAAAGCTTACGATCAAGTTTGGCATAAACGTTTATTGTTCAAGCTAAAATCTGTTGGTTTATCGGGCAATATGTTCAATTACATTAAATCTTTTTTAGCTAATAGAACAATTCAGGCAAGAGTGGGAGCTAGTTATTCTTCTTCACGATGCCTCGACATGGGGATTCCACAAGGTTCAGTGATAGCACCTATTTTATTTAATATCCTTATACAGGATCTTCCTAAAGCTCTTTCAAATCGTGTTGTTTTAGTACAGTACGCTGATGATATATGCACTTGGATGAATATCACTTTAAAAAAGACAACTCCACAGAGAACGCGAAATTACATCAGGAAGTTGTATCAAATTGATCTTGATAATCTTGGAAACTATATGTTAGAAAATGGGCTGTCGTTGTCAGCAGAAAAAACTAACATGATGCTGTTTGATCCTGGTGGTAACTCAAATAACTTGCCTATTTTCAAATTGCTTGGTGAAGTGTTAAATTACAAGCAGGTCGTAAAATTCCTGGGAGTTTACATCACGTCCAAATTAAGCTGGAATGTCCATTTTGATTATATTTTAACAAAAGCGCGAAAAACCTTAAATTTTCTAAAGATAATAAGCAAATTACCCTGGGGAATGGATACAAATGTACTGATTCATCTGTCAAATGCGCTGGTCAGGTCTAAATTATCCTACGCGCAAGAAGTTTTCTTCAATGCACCCAAATATTTACTAAAAAAGATTCAGAGCTTGGACTGCAAAAGTCTTAAAATTGCACTAGGTGTACCAACTCATGCTTCTACTCTGGAAACGTACAAAGTTGCTGGAATTCTACCTTTAAACAACCATCGTGAGTTAGCTACAGCAAAGTTTGCAATTAGAACTACTTCACAAGTGGATAATTTTGTGAGCAAAGAAATTAAGATCAGGTCTGATACTGACTTTCCAAAACGAGCAAAAAACATTTCATCACAAATTACAGCCGCAACTTACATATCTGGCCTGATCAAACAGTCCAACATAACAATGGATGAAATTGCTGAGAAACCGACGATAACGCCTATCCCTACATGGGAAATGCTAAATGCCACATTTGATCTCGATTATGCAAAAGTTAAAAAAGATGATAATGTCAACATTACGCTATCCACAGCTTGTGAACAAATCGATGAAAAGTACAGTACCCACCTCCACATTTTTACCGATGGGTCAGTCTTAGCAAACCAGAGCGCTGGAGCAGCCTTTTATGTTCCAAAATTTAACATTAAAAAGTCTTTTTTCATTGGGGCAAATGTATCTATATATACAGCAGAATTGGTCGCTGTTGTTCAAGCGTTGCATTATTTAATAAGCCTTCGGCCTGTGTCATTCAAAGTAGTTCTCTTTGTTGATTCAAAATCTGTATTATATGCCTTACAGTCTTTTGATACAGACACAAGACCTGACTTAATTATTGATGCAAATCATCTAATACATTGTTTAAAGATAAATGGTTCGGAAATCAATTTATGCTGGGTGCCTTCTCATGTTGGTCTTCATGGCAACAACGTAGTTGACAGAGCAGCTAAATCCGGTGCCCTCCATTCTGAAAATTCCATAGAATTACATGTTAACACCTCGGTAAAAGAAGCTTACAACTCGCTAGAATTAGCATCATGGATTCGATTTCATGAACATTTAAATGAAAAATTTGTGTCTCAAAAAAGAATCAAACTTTCAGTTCAAAATATCTGTAAAAATTTGCAGTATTCCTCGTTATATCATTTGAGATTAATTGTTATGACATATTTTCGCATTCAACTGAACGCTTTGAAAACAAAATATTGTAACGTTTTATGTATTTGTGGCGAACAATTCACATTGTATCACTGTTTGTTTTACTGCAGAAAGCTTCGTTCCTTTTTACCAAAGACGTTTACACAAGGAATCTATCTTGAAACGCATTTTAAAGAAGTAGTATCGGATCAAGTTTTGTTAGTTAAAATTTCAGAATCATTGGTTCACAGTCCTGTTAATGCGTTACTTTAAGATTATTATTATAATTATGATTATTTTTGTTTTGTTTTGTTTTTATGACGATTTTTCTTTTACATTATTGATGTTAGCGTTGTTCTAGTTTCATTTTTCTGTTCATCCATATCCTTTTTCTTAAGACCTTGCCGCTTCCTTTTAATTTTTTTTACGTCCCTTACTCTGTTCCCCTCTCCCCTCCACACCCCCCCCCCCCCTTATTTCATCCTCCATGCCATTTTTCCCCGTCTAATATCACTTATAGTGAAAAGACGTTAAATCAAGCAACGAACGAAACACACACACACACAAACACACACACACACACACACACACACACACACACACACACACACACACACACACACACACACACACACACACACACACACACACACACAAACAAACAAACACAAACACAAACACAACACACACAAACTAAATCATAATTCACA
>JAPXFY010000034.1:1987770-1990270 GCA_030674185.1 Monoplex corrugatus
ATCCCCTCTGCAGCCTGTCTCCACTCGGAGGGGAATCACATTGTAATATATAATTGTATATAATATGCTCTCTATAATTTTCCATTGTTTTTATTCTTTCTCCCCATTTATAGCCGTGTGTGTGTGTGTGTGTGTGTGTGTGTGGGTGTGTGTGTGTGTGTGTGTGTGTGTGTGTGTGTGCGTGGGTGCGTGGGTGTGCGTGCGTGCGTGCGTGGGTGTGCGTGCGTGCGTGTGTGTGTGTTTCAGCGCTTAGATTTGATTTTATCAAGATTTTGCGCTATATAAATATTGTAATTAATTATTATTATTATTCATCTCTTGTCGATGTCTACTAGTAATTTTCTGGTGGTATCAAGTTCTTCCAGGACACTTTCACTAGTGCTTCTATTTGTCCATTTGGCATGTAGCAGTCTCCGATAAAACCACATCTCTGCTGCCTCCATTCTTTACTTTTTTCTCAGATTCCAGGTTTGGCAGCCACACATCATGACTGGCCAGATCAGACATTCTAAAAGTCATAACTCTCAGATGGCTTCGTGTGTGTGTGGTAGGTCTGTTATCCTTGACGACCCCCCAAAGGGACGTAAGTATCAAGGAGTTAAAGAGTAACAGACTCCTAGATCAGCATCTAAACACTAACTTTTAGGCCATTTGGTATGCCTCTGTCTTTTCAGATGTTGTTGAACTGGACCATTTGTTGCTTTGTCATTCAAATTCTTAGGCTGAACATATTCATGGCAAATACCATTATCATCAGACAGCGTGTACACCTTTCACAGTGGTGAAGAAAAGCAGTAACAAACAAACAACGAAGAAAATAGATAAGGAGAAGAAAGAGAAGACGACGATGATGAAGATTATCGTTAGCATAAACAAGAGGAAGGAGATGAGGAGGAGAGGAAAAGGAAGGGCAGATGGAGGAGAAGGAGGAGAAGGAGAAATAAAATTCTCCTGCACATTTGCAGTCCATTTCCAAGATTGCCTTAACACAATGACGTGATTGCCTTAACACAATGACGTGATTGCCTTAACACAATGACGTGATTGCCTTAACACAATGACGTGATTGCCTTAACACAATGACGTGATTGCCAAGAAAACAAAGAGGAAAACAAAGAAGACAACAAACATTTATTGAAAAAGACATGCTTCTGGCGCTGTTTCCGTTTACTTTGACACAATACACATGATCATGGCATCCTGCTTGGCCAAATATGTGATTGTCACATCCACAGTGGCCATGTATATCATGATCATATCCTGACTGGCCATATGCATGATCAAACACCAGCCACACGTGATCAATGGTATCCTGACTGGCCATATGCATGATCAAACACCAGCCACACGTGATCAATGGTATCCTGACTGGCCATGTGCATGATCAAACACCCTGGCCAGCCACACATGATCAATGATATCCTGACTGGCCATATGCATGATCAAACACCCTGGCCAGCCACACATGATCAATGATATCCTGACTGGTCATATGCATGATCAAACACCAGCCACACGTGATCAATGGTATCCTGACTGGCCATGTGCATGATCAAACACCCTGGCCAGCCACACATGATCAATGATATCCTGACTGGCCATATGCATGATCAAACACCCTGGCCAGCCACACATGATCAATGATATCCTGACTGGCCATATGCATGATCAAACACCCTGGCCAGCCACACGTGATCAATGATATCCTGACTGGCCATATGCATGATCAAACACCCTGGCCAGCCACACATGATCAATGATATCCTGACTGGCCATATGCATGATCAAACACCCTGGCCAGCCACACATGATCAATGGTATCCTGACTGGCCATGTACGGCATCATATCCTGGCATCATCTAACTCTCTGCCATGCCATCTCAACAAGATCAAAGCACAAACACATGCACCATTCAGGGAACAAAAGTACAATGGTAAACTACATCGACTCACAGTGCTGAGCTTTGAACTTAACAGAGTTGATCTTTTCTTTTCGCTTAATTTTGTATCATCCTAAATCCTTCCTCTCTGTTCTCACGGCAGATAAGTGTGTGAGTCTGAGTTGGAACTTATGCCTGTCAGAATTCACCCCGGTGGGGATGCCAGATGATCTTTAAGAATGAATAGTATCCCCATCTTCAGGAAATTCTGTGCTGGAACTTTTTTTCTTTTCTATCACTCTCTTTGTTTCTTTCTTCCTCCTTTGTTTTCTGTCATTTCTTCCTATCATTTTCTGCTTGCTGTCCATTCACCTGTATGTGTTCATAAAGTCTAACGCACTTTCTCTCAGGATTGATAATTGGGACGGTATTAAGTGCATTTTTGGTTCTAGGAAATGAGATATGTGGAAGCAATTTAGGTAATTTAGGACCCGTTTTTTATATGTGTTAGTGTTCCTTATTATGTTTGAATTTGTATTCAGGTTTTTTTGTACATCCCCTGTGTTATAAATTGGACGGAGTGGTCAACACCAGGAGCATCTCCTTAGACTGTGTGCGTA
>JAPXFY010000034.1:1995270-1999670 GCA_030674185.1 Monoplex corrugatus
TTTGGGGTAAAGAGAGAAAGAGAGACAGAGATAGAACAGACAGAAGACAGAGGAGAAAAGGGCAGGGAGAGAGGAAAAAAAGGAGAAAGAAAAGGAGAAAAGAGAGAAGGAAAAGAGAAAGAAGAAAAAGAAAGAGAGAGAGAGAAAGAAAAGAGAAAAAAAGAGAAAAGAGAAAGAGGAAAAAGAAAAAAAGAAAGAGAGAAAAAGAGAAGAGTGTGTGTGTTGTGAGAGAGAGAAAGAAGGAAGAAAGAGAGAGAAAAAAAAGGGAGAAAAGAGAGGAAGAGAAAGGGGGGGAAAAAAAGGAAGAAAAGGAAGAAAAGAAAAAAGAAGAAAAGGGGGGGAAGAGGAGAAAGAGGGGAAAAGAAGAGAGAGAGAGAGAAAGAAGGGAAAAAGGGGAAAGGTGGGAAAAAGAAGAGAAAAGGAAGAAAAAAAGAGGAAAGAGAGAGAAAGAGAGAAGAGAAGAAAAGAGAGAGAGAAAGGAAAGAGAGAGAAAAGAGAAGAAGGAAAGAGAAAAAGAAAGAGAGAAAGGAAAGGGGAAAAGAGAAAGAGAGAAAGAGAGAAGAGAGAAAAGGGGAGAGAAAGGAGGGGAAAGAGAGAGAAAAAGAAAAAGAAAGAAAAAAAGAAGAAGAGAGAGAAAGAGAGAAGAGAGAGAAAGAGAGAAAAGAGAAGAGAGAGAAAGAGAGAAGAGAAGAAAGAGAGAAAGAGAAAAGAGAGAAAAAGAGAAAGAAGAAAGAGAGAAAGAAAAGAACAGAAAGGGGGGGAAGGGGAAAAAGGGAAAGGGGGGGGGAAAGAGAGAAAAAGAAAGAAGGGGAAAAAGAGAAAGGGGGGGGAGAAAAAAGAGAAGGGAAGAGGAGAAAGAGGGAAAAAGGGGAAAGAAGAAAAAGGAAAGGGAAAAAAAGGGGGGGGGAGGGGGGGAGGGAAGAAAGGGAAGGGCGGATAGGGAGAAAGAGAGAAAAGAAGAAGAAGAGAGAGAAAGAAGAAAAAAAAGAGAGAAAAAGAGAGAAAGAGAGAAGAGAGAGAAAGAAGAAGAAAGAAAGAGAGAGAAAAGGAGAAAAGCACAGAGAGCGGTGAGAAGGGTTTGGGGGGTTGGAAGGTGAGGTGTGTATGTGAAAGAGAGAGAGAGAAAGAGAAGAGAGAAAGAGAAGAAAAAAACACAAGAGCGGGGAGAGAGATACTGAAAAGAGTTTAAGAGAGGTGTACAGAGAAGAGACTAGAGAGGAGGAAGAAAGAGAGAAAAAGAGGAGAAAGAGAGAGAGAAAGATTATAAGAAGAGAGAGAGAAGTGTGTGTGAATAAGAAGAAAGAGAGAAAGAAAGAAGGATCAGAGAAAGAAAAAAAAAAAGAAGAAGAAGAAAGGGGGGGTGTGTTGTGGTGTGGTGTAAATGGTGTTTGGTAGGGTGCGATGTGGTGTGCGCACCCGTATGACAGAAAGAAAGAGTGAGAGAGAGAAGGACAGAGAGAGACAAGCCAAAAAGAGAGAGAGAAACAGGAGAGAGATTGTGCGTTTGGTATTGGGTCTTGGTTGCCCCCGCGCGCGTCTTTGTGTGTGTTTTGTTGGTATTGGTTTTGTGTTGCTTGTTCGTTTTTTTTTACTCTTCACTTAGTAATTACTTTGTTTGTTTTTCGCAGGGGTTTTTTGTTTTTTTGTGTTTTTTTGTTTTGTGGTTTTGTTTGTTGCCCGTTCCTTGCACCTTTTTACCTTCTGCTGCTTACCATTTCTTTCACTTGTTATCGCCACCCTGCCCCTTCTCCCTGCATCTCCCTCTCTCTCTCTCCTCCACTCTACTCTCCTCCCCTCCCCTCTCTCCCTTCTCTCTCTCTCCTCTTTTCCCTCCTCCCCCCTCTCGCTGTGCTCCCCCTCTCTCCCCATCCCTCTCCTCTCCTCTCTCTCTCTCCTTCTCTCAGTCTCCTCTCTCATCCTCCTCTTTTTCCCTCTCTCACTCTCTCCCTCACTTCCTCTCCTCCCTCTTCCTGTTTCTCCCTCTCTCCTCGGCCCCCCCTCTTTTCCCTCTCTTTTCCCCTCTCCTCAGTCCTCTCTCCCTCTCTGCTCTCATCCTTCTCTCCCCTCCTCTCTCCCTCCCTCCCTCTCTCCCTCTCCTCTCCTCTCTCCCTCTCTCCCCATCTCTCTGCATTCTCTCTCTCTCTCCTCCACCTCTCCTCCTCTCTTCTCCTCCCTTTCTCCCCCCTCTCTCCTTTCCCTCTCTTTCTCCCTCTCTCTCCCTCTCTCCCTTTCCCCCCGACTCTCCTCCCCTCCCTCCCCTCTCTCCTCAGTCTCTCCTCTCTCCTCTCTTCTTTCTCGCCTCCTCTCCTCTCTCTCTCTCTCTCTCCCTTCTCTCTCTCTTCTCTTTCTCTCTCTCTCTCTCTCCCTCTCTCGCCCCTTAAGGTCCCTCCCTCTCTTCCCGTCTTTCTTTTTTTCTCTTCTTCCCCCTCTCTTCCACTCTTTCTCCTCCTCCCCCTCGACCTCCCTCCCCCCTTCCCACCTCTCCTTCTTTTTCTTGCTGACTTTTCTTCCTTCTTTCCTCCTCTCTCTTTTCTCCTCTACTCCCATGTTTTCCTCTCTCATTCCCTTTCTTCTTTTTTTTTTCGCTCTTAGAGTACGTTTTTTTTCTCTCTCCCTTCTCACTTTTTCCCCTCTTCCTCTCTTCTCTCTCTCTCTTTCCCTCCCCCTTCTCTTTTTCTCCCTTTTTGTCTCTCTCCTTCTCCCCCCTCTCTTTCCCCCACTCTTTCTCCCCCTTTCCCCTCTCCTTCCCTCCTTCTCCCCTTTCCCCTCCTCCCCTCTCCCCTCCCCTCTTCCTCTCCCCCCCCCCTTCCCCCTTTCCCCTCTCTTCTCTCTCTCTCTTCTCCTCCAATTCTCTCTCCTCCCTTTCTCCCCACCTTCTTTTCTCCCCTTCCCTCTCTACTCCTCCCTTTCTCTCTCTCCCCTTTTTCCTCTTCCCTTTCCGCTCCTCTCTCTCTCTTCCCTTCCTCTTCTCTTCTCTCCTTTTCCCTCTCCCTCTTTCCCTCTTCTTTCTCCCTCCTTCTCTTTCCCCTCCTCCCCCTCCTCTTCTCTCCTCTCTCCTTTCCCCTCTCCCCTTTTTCCCCTCTCTCTTTTCCCTCTTCCCCTCTCCCCTCTCTCTCTCTTTTCTTTCTCTCTCCTCCTCATCCCCTCTCTCTCTTTTTCTCCCCTCCCCTCCCCCCCTTCCCCCTTTCCTTTCTCCTCTTCATTCTTTCTCCTCTCTTTCTCCTCTCCTCTTCTCTTCCCTCTTTCTCTTTCCCCTTTTTCTCACCTCCATTTCTCCTCCTCTCTCTCTCCTCTCCTCCCTCTTTCCTCCCCCCTTTCTCCTCCCCCTCCTTCCCTTTTCCCCTCTTCCCCCTCCGTCTCCCTCCTTCCCTCCCCTCCCTCCCTCTTCTCTCTCCCCCTTCCCTCCTCTCCCTCACTCCCTTCCTCCCCTCTCTCCCTTCCCCTTTCGTCCTCTCCCTCTCTCCTTTCTCCCCCTCTCTTCTCCTTTCCTCTCTCTTTCTTCCTCTCTTGTCCCCCTCTCTCCTTCCCCTCTTCCCCCCTCTCTCCTCTCTGTCTGTTCTCCCCTCTCTCCCCCTCGTCTTCTCTCTTCTTTCTCTCCTCTCTCCCTCTCCCCTCTCTCCTTTCTTTTCCTCCCCTCTCCCTTTCCCTCTTTCCTCTCCCCCTCTCTCCTCCTCTTCCCTCTCCCCTCTCTCCTCCCTCTCGCTCTCCTCCCCCCCTCTCTCCCCTCCTTTTCCCCCCCTCTTCTCCTCTTCCCCTCTGCTCCTCTCCCTCTCCTCCCCCTCCTCCCTCCTTTTTCCCTCTCCCTCTCTCTCCCCCTTCTCTCCCCTCCCCCTCTTCGTCTTTCTCCCTCCACTTCTTCTCCCTCTCTCTTCCTCCCTTCCCTCTCTTTCTCTCCCTCTCTCCTCCTCCCCCCTCTCTCCTCCTCTTTCTCTCCCCTCTCTCTCTCTCCCTTCTCTCCCTTCTTTTCCTCTCTCCTCTCTCTCCCCTCTTCCAATCTCTCTCCCGTCGTCCCCCTCTCCCTCCCCCCCTTTCTTCCTCTTCCCCTTCCCCTTTTCTCCCTCTCCTCCCCCTCTCTTCCCTTCTTCCCCTCCCCTCTTTTCCCCCCCTCCCTCTTCCCCTCTTCCCCTTTTCCTCCTCCTCTCCCTTTTCCCCTCTCCTCTTTTTCCTGTGTCTCTCTTTTCTCTCTCCCCTCCCTCTCCTTCCTCCCTTCTCTTCTTCCTTTCTCCCCTCTTTTTTCCTCCTCCCCCCCTTTCCCCTTTTTTCGTCTTTCCCCCTTTCCCCCTTCCCCTCTTTTCCCTTCCCCCCCTTCCCTTCCCTTGTTCCCCTTTTTCCCCCTGTTCCCCTCATCCCAATCTTTTTTCTCCCCCCTTTTCCTCTCCCTCCCTTTTTTTCCTCCCCCT
>JAPXFY010000034.1:1999770-2002270 GCA_030674185.1 Monoplex corrugatus
ATGCACCTTAGGGAAAAAAGTACAATGGTTAAATACATCGCTCACAGTGCTGAGCTTTGAACTTAACAGAGTTGTTTTTTCTTTTCGCTTAATTTTGTATCTTCCAAACCCTTTTCCTTCTGTTCTCACGGCGATAAGTGGGGGTGAGTCTGAGTTGGAACTTAGGCTGTCAGAATTCACCCCGGTGGGGATGCCAGATGTCTTTAAGAATGATAGTATCCCCTTTTAGGAAATTCTGTGCTGGAACTTTTTTTCTTTTCTATCACTCTCTTTGTTTTTTCTTCCTTTTGTTTTCTGTCATTTCTTCCTATATTTTTCTGCCTTGCTGGTCCTTTCCCAAATGTATGTGTTTATAAAGTCTAACGCACTTTCTCTAGGATTGTTAATTGGGTAGTGTATTAAGGCATTTTTGGCTCTGGGAAATGAGATTGTGGAGCAATTTTAGGTTTTGGGCCCCGTTTTTGTATTGTGTTAGTGCCTTATTTTGTTTGCTTTGTATTCAGGTTTTTTTTGTACACCCCCTGTGTTATAAATTGGACGGGTGGTCAAACACCGGGGAGCATCTCTTGGGACTGTGTGCGTAAAGCATTGTATGTGTATTTAAATTTTCTTTCCCTGTTTTTGCGTTTTGAAGCATTGTGTATGTTTTGAAACGGTTTATAGCCCTGATATGGCTCTACGCAGTCGGTTGGGTTTTAACAAAATAACAAATAAAATTAGCAGAATTCACACATGATGATCTCCTGCTGAAACGTTAATCTTAATAAACCTGCTCACACCAGTCTGTGCGGTTGATTAACCTTTTGACTCCCGCACCCTATCCACCAGCTGCAACACTCAAATCCATGATTCCCTACTTATCCACCCAGCTTCCTAATAGAAGCTTGTAAAATGAAGCTGGGGGTAGGGTAAAGGAGTCAAAGGGTTAAGTGTTTGCTTTGCTAGCATAGTTGACAATGCAGGATGCTGGGGGTAGGGGTAAAGGAGTCAAAGGGTTAAGTGTTTGCTTTGCTAGCATAGTTGACAATGCAGGTGCTGGTGGTAGGGTAAAGGAGTCAAAGGGTTAAGTTTTTCCCTTGCTAGCATAGTTGACAATGCAGGTACTGTTGGACAGGGTGCGGGAGTCAAAGGGTTAAACTTTTTCCTTTTCTAGCACGGTTGACAATGCAGGATATGGTGGACAGGGTTGCGGGAATCAAAGGGTTAAGGTTTTGCTTTTCTAGTATGGTTGACAATGCGGATGCTGGTGGACAGGGTGCGGGAATCAAGGGTTAAGTTTTTCCCTTGCTAACGTGGTTGAGACAATGCAGGATGCTGGTGGACAGGTGCAGGAATCAAAGGGTTAAGTTTTTCCTTTGCTAGCGTGGTTGCATTGCAGGATGTGGTGGACAGGGTGCGGGAGTCAAAGGGTTAAATTTTTCCTTTGCTAGCGTGGTTGACAATGCAGGATGCTGGTGGACGGGTGCGGGAGTCAAAGGGTTAAATTTTTCCCTTGCTAGCATAGTTGACAATGCAGGATGCTGTTGGACAGGGTGCGGGAGTCAAAGGGTTAAGTTTTTCCCTTGCTAGCATAGTTGACAATGCAGGATGCTGGTGGACAGGGTGCGGGAGTCAAAGGGTTAAAATTTTCCCTTGCTAGCGTGGTTGACAATGCAGGATGCTGGTGGGCAGGGTGCAGGAATCAAAGGGTTAAGTTTTTCCCTTGCTAACGTGGTTGACAATGCAGGATGCTGGTGGACAGGGTTGTGGGAATCAAAGGGTTAAGTTTTTCCCTTGCTAGCATAGTTGACAATGCAGGATGCTGGTGAACAGGGTGCGGGAGTCAAAGGGTTAACTTTTTCTTTTTCTAGCACGGTTGACAATGCAGGATGCTGGTAGACAGGGTGCGGGAGTCAAAGATTTAAGTTTCGACATTTTTCTTTTTACTTCTCTCTTTCTGTAGAACAAAGGAGAGAAAAAGTTGTGTATATCGTTTTGACTTTTCTCTGTCTGTAGAACACAGAAGAAAGTGTTATATAGCATGACCAGCACACTTAATGGAGTGGATGTCGCTGTGTGTTATTTCTCCACTGCAGGGCACACTGTTACTGTTCTTCTCAAATGAACCTGAAGACAAAGAAAAACGAAACAGGGCGAAACCATGAAAAGGGGTGAAGCGATCAATAAAATGATTTGGTGGGGTGTGGGTGTGGGTGTGGGTGTGGGTGTTGGTGTCCCTTCCAGCTCAACTAGAACATCGTTGCATTTCTGGCTGACTCACTTCATGGCCTGGGCAGGACACACACATGCTTTCAACCCACAGTATCAGTTTTGTCACATAAAGAATTTTCATGGCTAGGTCATCATCATCATCATCATCATCATCATCATCATCATCATCATCATCATCATCATCATCATGTGCCCTGACCGCGTGGCATTGCCGATCATGGCCCTCCATACCAATCTATCCCTTGTCATTGCAAGTACATCTCCCACCCTCTCTATCCTCAGCCATCCT
>JAPXFY010000034.1:2009770-2014770 GCA_030674185.1 Monoplex corrugatus
TCTCTTTCTCTCTTTCTAATCTCTCTCTTGTCTCTCTCATTCTGTCTGTCTGTTCTCTGTCTCCTTCTCTCTCTTTCTCTCTCTCTCTGTCTCTCTTTCTCTCTTCTCTCAGCCTCTCTCTCTTCTCTCTGTCTCTCTTTCTCTCTCTCTCACCCTCTCTCTCTCTCTCTCTTTCTCTCTTCTCTCACCCTCTCTCTCTCGCTCTCACTCTGTCTCTCTGTCTCAGTCTGTGTGTCTGTCTGTCTGTCTCTCTTTCTCTGTCTCTGTCGCTCTCTCTCTCTTACACACACACACACACACACACACACACACACACTTACACACACACTTACACACACACACACTTACACACCACACACACACTTACAAACACACACACACACACACACACACACACACACACACACACACACACACACACACACACACACACACACACACACACACACACACACCCCTATGCATTCGTAAACTGGTCAACGGGTTCCATCAGAAATGATAGCTGGGTAAACTTACAGTCCACATCATGTGTGGATATAATCTGCTAAGTGAGCTATTGATTAATTAAAGGTCATTCCGTTCACAGGAACCATCGCCCGCACGAACATACACGTAGAATCTGTAACGAACTGGTTGAACCATACAATCCTTCTTATTTGGATTGTTCTTTAAAACCCAGCCGACTGCGTAAGCCATATATAACTGCTTCAAAACGCATACAAAACTTCAACAGGGGAAAAATATAAAGAGAAAGAAAATTAAGTACACATATCATTTTTTTTTTTTCGCACACATAATCTAAGGATATGCGCTTGGAGTTCACCACTTCGTCCAATTTATTGCACAGGGGATTTAAAAAAAGAAAACACACATCTGAATACAAATTGAGGCTAAACATACTTAAGGACATCAAATATTTGAAAAACGGGTCTATATTATCTAAAATTGCTTCTGCTTATCTCACCTCCTTAGAGCCAAACATTCACTTAATATATGTACCCAATTATCAATCCTAGGAAAAAGTACATAAGAATTTATCAAACACATACATGTACACACATACAGGTGAATGGACCAGCAAGGCAGAAAATGATAGGAAGAAATGACAGAAAACAAAGGAGAAAGACAGAAACAAAGTGAGCAACAGAAAAGAGGAAATTTCTGGCACAGAATTTCCAGAAGGTGGGATACTGTTTATACTGGAAGAGCCCTCAGCATCCCCACAGGGGAGAGAATCCCATCAAATCATAACACAATACAGGTTGGTAGCAAACATTTTAACCCTTTGACGCCCGAACCCTATCCATCAATTGTAAAAGCTTAACCCTTTGACTACCCCTCAACTTTCTGCAGGAAGCTGGTGGATAGGGGTGAGGCATTCAAAGGGTTAAGTCTTTGCTTTGTTAGCATGGTTGACTAATGTAAGTTGCTGTGGACAGAGTGCAGGAGTCAAAGGGTTAAGTTTTTGCTTTGTTAGCATGGTTGACAATGCAGGTTGCTGGTGGACAGGGTGTGGGAGTTAAAGGGTTAAGTTTTTGCTTTGTTAGCATGGTTGGCAATGCAGGATACTGGTGGACAGGGTGGGGAGTCAAAGGGTTAAGTTTTTGCTTTGTTAGCATGGTTGGCAATGCAGGATGCTTGTGGACAGAGTGCAGGAGTCAAAGGGTTAAGTTTTTGCTTTGTTAGCATGGTTGGCAATGCAGGTTGCTGGTGGACAGAGTGCAGGAGTCAAAGGGTTAAGTCTTTGCTTTGTTAGCATGGTTGACAATGCAGGTTGCTGGTGGACAGGAGTGCAGGAGTCAAAGGGTTAAGTTTTTACTTTGTTAGCATGGTTGACAATGCAGGTTGCTGGTGGACAGGTGCGGGAGTCAAAGGGTTAATGAGTTCAGTGGAAATCTGTTTAACGTTAACTCACTCAGCACTAACGTCCTGGATCCAGGACCGCCCAAGAGAGATGGTTGCACTCTAACAGCCGCTATAGAGGACCTGACATTGAAAGCTTTCCACTGGTGGAGTACATGTAGTGCCTGTTAGTGGTGATTGGAACATGTCCTGATACAGCCACATTAGCATAGAGTAACCTTTGACCCCACTGCACGTGGCGAGTGACTCTGACCTGTCAGCCTTTGAGCTTTTTATTTTATTTTTTTTATTTCTTTTTTTTTTGTTTTTTTTTTGCCGACCTCATTCCTGTTTAGAAGGTATTTCACTGCTGTATGTAGGAAGAAATTCTTAGAATGGAGCGGAATGTTTTCATGCCAGTGCTAAAATCGTTTAAGTCTTTAGCGTGTATTTTGATCTACAGGGAATACTTTGAACATCTCTGGTAATATTATTTTGTAAACCAGTGTGTTAGATGTGTGTGTTAATTACAAAAAAGTTCATAAAAGTATTCATGCTCATCACCATCATCATCATATGCCCTGCCGCATGGCATTGGCGATAATGACCCTCCATACGAATCTATCCCTTGTCGCTGCAAGTACATCTCCCACCCTCTCTGTCTTCAGCCACCCTGCAAGTCCATCCAATATTTTCTCCCTGGGTCTACCTGGTGTTCTCTTTCCCTCCAGCTTTCCTGTTGTGACCAGGTGCTCTAACTCCTCTTTCCTTATAAAATGGCCTGTAAATGTTGCTTGTCTTTTCTTAATCTTCCTTATTGATGATCTTCTCGTGTCTGCCTCCTTCAGTACTGTCTGGCTTCTTTTCTTTGCTTTTTCCCTCTAAGATCTATGAATTCATTCTTTGTTGCCTTTTGCCTACACTTGGCAAAGGCCTGTTGGCTACAAATCTGCGCCAGTCTTGTTACTGCAGTTGTAAATACGCGTTCTTATTATGTTTTTGTGTGAATGTATTTCGATCACCTCGTTTTAAATTTAGGACATCTCAATAAAACATCTTATTTTTATTGTTGTTTAAAGCCCAGCTGATTGGTTGGAGCCATCATCATCATCATCATCATCAGGTGCCCTGCCGCATGGCGTTGGCGACCATGGACTTCCATCCATCTCTATCTCTCGTTGCCCTTAGCATCTCCCCCACCCTCCTCATCCCCAGCCACTCTGCAAGTCCGTCCAGCATTTTCTCCCTGAGTCTACCTGGTGCTCTCTTTCCCTCCAGATTTCCCGTTGTGACCAGGTGCTCCAAATCCTCCTTCTTCATAAAATGGCCTATAAATGTTGCCTGTCTTTTCCTAATCTTCCTTATGAGTGATCTACTTGTGTCTGCCTCCATCAAGACTGTCTCGTTTGTTTTCTTTGCTGTCCATGGAACTCTCAACATTCTTCTTAGAAACCACATCTCGGCTGCCTCAATCTTGTTCTGGCTTTGCTTGTTGACTGTCCACGCCTGACAACCGTACAGCAGTATTGGTTCTATACAACATTCAAGAACTCTCTTCCTGATGTTAATTGATAGGGATTTGTTGGTAAGAATGCTTTTCATCTTTTTGAATGCTGTTTTGGCTTGGCCGATTCTGCTGGCTATATCAGGACAATAATGACTTTTAAGTCTTTCCAATTCATGTGGTTGGGAAATTGCATTGTTCTCCTGTTTCTCTAAAACAGTAATAAAACGTGAAGAATATTTGTCTTATACATATATATTGATATCATTTCTGTTACCACATTGTTCGATAATGCTTGATTGTAGTTCAGCAAAGTGATGTGGTTTGTGAAACGGGTTTATAGGGAAATGTTGGCACGCGCTAAATCTCAATGTTCATTTTTAAACTTCTAACATAAATTATGCATTATGTATATTCTGTATACTATGTGGAATCCATGTGTTAACGTTGTCTTTTCATATGCGTAAAAATTTGTTGTTGTTGTCATTTTTCTTTGCCATATTGTGTGTGTGTGACGTCCGTTTGTTGTGAAACGTGTTGAGATTCAGATCTCTAATTGTTTATTTATTTACTTTATATATACGTTCCTGTTTTGAAGGTAAGATACACAGATACACATTTCATTTACATGTAACCAAGACTATTCCAGTGACAGGCTGATACAATACCAGTATAAAATATATACTAGATAAAACATAGCCTAGGTAGGGCCTCAGGACCTGGCCAGCTTATGGGTTTATGTACAGGTTTAAGGCTTGTGCCATGATCACCATACACATGACACCTGTGACGTCAGTGCATATGGAATTCGTTCCGAGTGCAGATACGTCATCTTGAGAAACTGAAACTGAAACTATGAAACAAAAGATGAATAAAGAATATATATATATATATATATGTATGACCTCCCACCACGAAATCAGTCTTAACTCGCAGTCAGTCGAACAGCACTAGGAGCTGAAAAGGCGACTGAGGGTCTATCTGGGGTGTTTTGACTTTTTCTCAAAACTGATTTCTGTAGACTATAATCTATCCTCCACAGACATTTTTTTCTTGAAAAAGTATTATTAATCGATTTAAAATGATATTTTAATGCACTGATGGCTGCAGAAAGAACGCAATTTCCTACCAAAAGTACCTATTTTTGTCTCTTATTATGAACTGTAACCTGTACAGTACCCGCACATGTAATATACTGACAGAAAGTTCTTTGGTGCACCTTTCAGATAATGACAGCTAAAAATAGAAACAAACTGGGTCAAAGCCACCAAATAAAGAAATTTAAAGAAAATGTGTAGGACAGCACACAAAAACTTTAGAGGCCGTTTTCTCAAAATGGCCGTCATACAATTTAATGACTTTAAACATACATAACTTCTACATTTTTTTTTTAGTACAAGCTTTATTCAAGTACCAAAATAATCAGCAGAATGTAGGCCTACATGTATATCTCAAAATACCCAAAATGCTACTTAAGACTGATTTCGTGCTGGCAGGTGACAATATATAAAAAAAAAACCAACGTGTATGGCATGAGTAGCACGTCTGACTGGAGTCCATGTATATGTGTGTATTATTGTTGATGTATATGTGTGTATTATTGTTGATGTATGTGTGTGTATTATTGTTGATGTATGTGTGTGTATTATTGTTG
>JAPXFY010000034.1:2022270-2024770 GCA_030674185.1 Monoplex corrugatus
AGGCCAGTTTTAATGTATCTAATCCTATACTGACACCACCAGAACAACAATGATGTTAAGATGGGACAGTGAGAAGGCCATGTTAATGTATCGAATCCTATACCTGACACCACCAGAACAACAATTGGTTAAGATGGGAAGTGAGAAGGCATGTTATGTATCTAATCCTATACTGACACCACCAGAACAACAATGATGTTAAGATGGGACAGTGAGAAGGCCAGTGTTAATGTATCTAATCCTATACTGACACCACCAGAACAACAATGATGTTAAGATGGGACAGTAGAAGGCCAGTGTTTAATGTATCTAATCCTATACTGACACCACCAGAACAACAAGATGTTAAGATGGGACAGTGAGAAGGCCAGTGTTAATGTATCTAATCCTATACTGACACCACCAGAACAACAATGATGTTAAGATGGGACAGTGAGAAGGCCAGTGTTAATGTATCTAATCCTATACTGACACCACCAGAACAACAATGATGTTAAGATGGGACAGTGAGAAGGCCAGTGTTAATGTATCTAATCCTATACTGACACCACCAGAACAACAATGATGTTAAGATGGGACAGTGAGAAGGCCAGTGTTAATGTACTAATCCTATACTGACACCACCAGAACAACAATAACGATGTTAAGATGGGACAGTGAGAAGGCCAGTTTTAATGTACCTAATCCTATACTGACACCACCAGAACAACAACTAATGTTAAGATGGGACAGTGAGAAGGCCAGTTTTTAATGGTACCTAACCCACTTATAACCGACACCACCCCAGACCAACCAACATGTGCTTTTGCTAAGACTATAGTGTTGGAATGGCATTTTAATGTATTCTAATCTCCTGTGCTGACATCCAACAGCCAACTCTGTCGTTAAGCAACCCGTGAGTAGGCAAAATCATAAATCAAATTCAAAACACTAGGACACCACCGTTGCAACCCCACAATGATGTTAAGATGGGACAGTGAGAAGGCCAGTGTTAATGTATCTAATCCTATACTGACACCACCAGAACAACAATGATGTTAAGATGGGACAGTGAGAAGGCCAGTGTTAATGTATCTAATCCTATACTGACACCACCAGAACAACAATGATGTTAAGATGGGACAGTGAGAAGGCCAGTGTTAATGTATCTAATCCTATACTGATACCACCAGAACAACAATGATGTTAAGATGGGACAGTGAGAAGGCCAGTATTAATGTATCTAATCCTATACTGACACCACCAGAACAACAATGATGTTAAGGTGGGACAGTGAGAAGGCCAATGTTAATGTATCTAGTCCTATACTGACACCACCAGAACAACAATGATGTTAAGGTGGGACAGTGAGAAGGCCAGTATTAATGTATCTAGTCCTATACTGACACCACCAGAACAACAATGATGTTAAGATAGAGACAGTGTGAAGGCCGGTGTTAATGTATCTAGTTCCATACTGACACCACCAGAACACAATGATGTTAAGATGAGACAGTGAGAAGGCCAGTTTTAATGTATCTAGTCCTATACTGACACCACCAGAACAACAATGATGTTAAGATGGGACAGTGAGAAGGCCAGTATTAATGTATCTAGTCCTATACTGACACCACCAGAACAACAATGATGTTAAGATGGGACAGTGAGAAGGCCAGTGTTAATGTATCTAATCCTATACTGACACCACCAGAACAACAATGATGTTAAGATGGGACAGTAAGAAGGCCAGTTTTAATGTATCTAATCCTATACTGACACCATCAGAACAACAACGATGTTAAGATGGGACAGTGAGAAGGCCAGTTTTAATGAATATAATCCTATACTGACACCCACCAGAACAACAATAATGATGTTAAGACGGGACAGTGAGAAGGCCAGTTTTAATGTATCTAATCCTATACTGACACCACCAGAACAACAATGATGTTAAGATGGGACAGTGAGAAGGCCAGTGTTAATGTATCGAATCCTATATTGACACCACCAGAACAACAATGATGTTAAGATGGGACAGTGAGAAGGCCAGTGTTAATGTATCTAATCCTATACTCACACCACCAGAACAACAACAATAATGTTAAGATGGGGATAGTGAGAAGGCCAGTTTTAAATTAACGTAACTCATCCCGGGATTCGAACCCACAACGATTAGCATGTGAATCCGACGCTCAACCAACGATGGCACTGATCATGGTGTCTCTTTTGCTACCACTGACATTATTTAGCTGCTCTGGTTATCGGCATTTTGATGGTACCTTGCCTAACTACCTCTCTTCTGTGCTTAAAACATACAGGCCTGAACACAGTCTCAAGTCAAGCAACCAGAAGCTTCTGGCAAAATCAAAATCAAAATACAAAACCATAGAACACCGAGCTTTCCGTTGCCAGGCCCCACTTGTCTGGAACGATCTGCTTTTTTCTCTCCGCTGTTCATCATCTCTCTCTCTTCTTTCAAGGCGGGCCTCAAAACTCATCTTTTGATAAATACTGCCAGTAA
>JAPXFY010000034.1:2057270-2059770 GCA_030674185.1 Monoplex corrugatus
CTCTCTCTCCCTGTCTCTCTCTCTCCCTCTCTCTCTATCCCCCTCTCTCTCCCTCTCCCCCTTTCTCTCTCTCTCTGCCTTTTAAGGTAGTGGCCTATAATAAAAAAAATTAAATCGTACTGTCTCCTGACTGGTTCTGTGTCTCCATCTTTAATTTTCTTTTCACACTTTCCGCGCATAGGCGCGCGTATACGCACGCACACACAGACACACACACACACACTCTCTCTCTCTCTCTTTCTCTCAGGGGAAACTAATTAACTTTCCTGTGATCAAGCGTCTCACGCTCTCGACAGTGTTTATTCCTTGCCTGTCATTTTCTTCTTCCACCTCAAGAGATAGTGCGGCCAACGCACTAATACACGGTTCCTCGTGAGCCTCGCTTTGATCAATATTGCACGTGCGACACGTCATTTTTTTTTTCCCGCCATTGCTCGAACAAGTTCTTATCCAATTCTTTCCACTGTTTCGTCATCTTCGGTGTCTCAGTGGTACAAGCTTCACTGTCTGTCCTTCCTGTGGTACTCCGACGCACTGCTGAATTTAACCCTTTGACTCCTGCACCCTGTCCACCAATTACAAAGCTTCATCATCATCATCATCAGGTGCCCTGCCGCATGGCGTTGGCGACCATGGACTTCCAACCATCTCTATCTCGCGTTGCCCCCAGCATTTCCCACACCCTCTTCATCCTCAGCCACCTTGCAAGTCCGTCCAGCATTCTCTCCCTGGGTCTACCCAGTGATCTCTTTCCCTCCAGCTTTCCCGTTGTGACGAGGTGCTCCAAATCCCCCTTCCTCATAAAATGGCCTATAAATGTTGCCTGTCTTTTCCTAATCTTCCTTATCAGTGATCGACTTGTGTCTGCGTCCATCAAGACTGTCTCGTTTGTTTTCTTTGCTGTCCATGGAACTCTCAACAAAACTTAACCCTTTGAATCCCTCACCCTATCCACGTACTTTCCTCAGGAAGCTGGAGAATAGGTGAAGTCAAAGGGTTAAGTTTTTGCTTTGATAGTAGCATGGTTGACAATGCAGGATGCTGATAGAGAAGGTGCAGGAGTATAAAATATAGACTAGGTTGTTTGGTTTATGGCTATAACACTGTTTTTTGTTTTGTTTTTGTTTTTTTGTTAACATACTCTGACATGCATTTTGATTTATTTGTGTAGGTAATACCAAAGAAATAAGAGGGAAGCAGGGAGGATTTTTATAATATCACCCAAAGGACATAACTCTTGAGAGTCACGTAGGAATTATCTCCCATACAAAGTGTTCTGAGCTTACGGTTTTTGTGCTTTGTATCTGCTTCTATGCTAGCTGAATAGGTAGCGCAAACTGTGTTAGATTTGAGAAGTTCCACAACATGGGAGATAATTCCTACGTGACTCTCAAGAGTTATGTCCTTTGGTTGTTCTTTGTGTAGATGTTTTCACTGTCAATGTCTCTTTCTGAAATTCGATTTATTGTCATTGTTTGATTTGGTTGGTCACCTTATGAGGATGGCTCTTCTTGGGCTGTCATTGATTGTGGCAGTCATCAGTCATAGCTGTTTTCTTTCTTTCCTTTTTTGTTTGTTTGTTTAACTAATTTGTTTTTAATTCATTTTCAAATATGTAACAATGTAAGATTTACAAACATCTTGAAATGTACACAATGCAGAATCAACAGATATAACAAAATGTAGAAAAATAACTATTTATTGTAACATATATATATATATATATAATATATATATATATATATATACATACATATACATACATACATACATATACATACATACATACATACATACACACACATACACACACATACATATAACTACATATATGCATATATATATATACATACATACATATATATACATATACATGTATATATGTGTGTGTGTGTGTGTGTGTGTGTGTGTGTGTGTGTGTGTGTGCATACAAGTACTCATACACGCACATACACATACACACACACACACACACACACATACACACACACACACACATACATACATACATATATATATATATATATATCTGTTAAACTGGAGCAGGCCAAGATATAGAGATAAAAGGACTGTGTTAAGATGCCACATCTACAGCAGAGCCCTTCTAATGTCAGCCCACATGAATCAGCTCACATCAAAAGATCTTGATGAGAACTCGCCCCAGTCCTGTAAAGGGCAGGGGAAATTGAAACAGGGCCCACAGTAAACGTAGACACGAAGGAAACAAAATGAGCTTTTTCTCCACAGCCATTCCAATCCCCCAATACACCACCACTGAATTCAACCTTTTTTTTTAGGATCATTGCATTCAGGGAGGTTACCTTTGTGCTCACCATAATCCCCCCCCCCCCCCCCCATTTTCTACGCCACCTTAATCACCTTTATTTCTCGCTCTTCTTCATAAACAGGTATAGACGTCTAAAGGGAAAACCCTCAAGTTTGCATAATGTGGGGGGGCATCATGACTGGATGTGGACATCACCCATGTAGTTGGGTCCAC
>JAPXFY010000034.1:2094770-2102270 GCA_030674185.1 Monoplex corrugatus
CGTATTTTCTCAGGTTCCTCTTTGCTTGAACGTGGGCAGTCACACTTGTTTTGCATTTGCTTATACAAGCTACAAGCTAAAGGCTGAACACTAAATGCGACTTCGTATTATCATTTCTTTCTCCCTCCCCCTTCAACACATGCACACTACTAATCAGCTCAGCTGCCTTACACCGTTCATGCCTGAAAAAAAGAAGCATCGTGGTGTGTACCATGTGACAAGCTGTTGAGCATCAGAAACCTCCTCCTTGATTGCTGGGACTTGTACGATGTGAGACATAAACACTACACGGCGGACTCCTTAAAGACCCTCTTCCGAGTCGTCCCTCCTGACGCAATTTTCCAGTTCTTACAAGAGATCAGTGGAATTTCACCTGATAAGGAAGATTAGGAAAAGACAGGCAACATTTATAGGCCATTTTATGAGGAAGGGGGATTTGGAGCACCTGGTCACAACGGGAAAGCTGGAGGGTAAGAGAGCACCGGGTAGACCCAGGGAGAAATTGCTGGACGGACTTGCAGAGTGGCTGGGATGAGGAGGGTGGGGGAGATGCTAGGGGCAACGAGAGATAGAGGCAGATGGAAGGCCATGATCGCCAACGCCCTGTGGCAAGGCACTTGATGATGATGATGATGATGATGATGATGATGATGATGATGATTTACGTCTGAATATGTTTTTTCTTTAATTGTATTTTAGACTTACAAGGTTAACGGTAAGCGTGGTTTTAAACTGTTGTTTTGTTGTTGTTGTTGTTGTTGTCGTTTTTATCTTAAACGAGTTGTCGTTTTTTTTGACGTGGTGTTAGCCCTGATATGGCTCTAGTAGTCGGCTGGGCTCTAAGCAATATGAACTTGAGCTGCCATCAAACGTCTCACACTCTCGTCTATTTTTCCGTCCTGTCATTTTCTCCCATCGCCTCAGGAGATATACAGGCCTCGCGCAGACACACAATACAGAGCCTCGCTTTGATCAATACTGCACGCGCGATCACGTTACCACTTTTTTTAGGCAACGCACGTGCTAAAGGGTTGATTTCCTGTTGGAGCCCTGAGCGTAGGCAGCTGATTTATGAATATTCATGGCTGATCTTGACGTGAAAAGTAACGAACGAGAAAGATGATGTAAAGTTGACTTGCAAGGTTTAGTTGTCAGGTGTTTTGAGTGGTATTATTATGTATAGAACAACTTGTGAAAGTTATTATCTGGTCAGGGTTATTTTTGAACTGACTCATGTTGAGCTGGCAATGAGAACTTTATCTTAACTAACTCTCTCTCTCTCTCTCTCTCTCTCTCTCTCTCTCTCTCTCTATATATATATATATATATATATATATATATATATATATATATATATATATGATACACCACACACATATATATATATATAACATATAATATATAACACACACATATTTATATATATATATATGATATATACATGTGTTGTGTGTCTCACCTCTCTACCTCTCTGTGTCTCTGTCTGTCTCTCTCTCCCCTCTCTCTCTTTCTCTCTCTCTCCCTCCCTGTAGAACCAGCTCCCCCTTTCCCTCCTCTCTCCTCTACTCTCTCTGCTGTCTCTGTCTCTTTCTTCTCTTTTCTTCTGTCTCTTTTCTCTCTCCTCTCCCCTCCCTCTCACCTCTCTTTTCTGTTTTCTTTCCTCTGTCTATCAGTCTGTCTCTCTTCTGCTCTCGCCCCCCCCCCCCCTGGATCCAGCTCCCCCCTCTCCCTTTCTCCTCTCTGTCTCCCCCCTCACATGTCTGTGTGTGTTTGTTTCTGTCTTTCTGTCCATAATCTATCCCTGTCTGTCTGTCTCTTTCACTCTGTATCTGTCTCTCTCCGTCTGTCTCTGTCCTCTGTTCTCTGTCTCTCTCTCTTGTCTCTCTCTCCTCTCCCCTTCTGTCTTTTGTTCTGTCTTTCTGTGATTTTGTGCGCCTGTTAGTCAAACTGTATATTCAACTGCCTGAAAATGTTGTTTTATTTCAATTTCCTGTGATGTTGTCCTGTGTCTGTTTCATTCTATCTTACATTCTGATTGTTGCATTTGTGTGTCTGTCTGTTGGCTTGTCTTTGTGTGTGTCTATATATCTTGGCTTGTCTTTGTGTGTGTCTATATATCTTGGCTTGTCTTTGTGTGTGTCTATATATCTTGGCCTGTCTTTGTGTGTGTCTGTCTGTTGGCTTGTCTTTGTGTGTGTCTATATCTTGGCTTGTCTTTGTGTGTCTATATATCTTGGCCTGTCTTTGTGTGTGTCTATATATCTGGCTTGTCTTTGTGTGTGTCTATATATCTGCTTGTCTTTGTGTGTGTCTATATATCTTGGCTTGTCTTTGTGTTGTCTATATACTTGGCCTGTCTTTGTGGTCTGTCTGTTGGGTTGTCTTTGTGTGTGTCTATATATCTTGGCTTGTCTTTGTGTGTGTCTAATATCTTGGCTTGTCTTTGTGTGTGTCTATATATCTTGGCCTGTCTTTGTGTGTGTCTGTCTGTTGGCTTGTCTTTGTGTGTGTCTATATATCTTGCTTGTCTTTGTGTTGTCTATATACTTGGCTTGTCTTTGTGTGTGTCTATTCTTGGCTTGTCTTTGTGTGTGTCTATCTGTTGGCTTGTCTTTGTGTGTGTCTGTCTGTTGGCTGTCTTTGTGTGTGTCTATAATCTTGGCTTGTCTTTGTGTGTGTCTATATTCTTGGCCTGTCTTTGTGTGTGTCTAATATCTTGGGTTGTCTTGTGTGTCTGTCTTGCTTGTCTTTGTGTGTGTCATATCTTTGCCTGTCTTTGTGTGTGTCATATTTGGCTTGTCTTGTGTGTGTCTGTAATCTTGGCTTCTTTTGTGTGTCTGTATATCTTGGCTTGTCTTTGTGTGTGTCTATATATCTTGGCTTGTCTTGTGTGGCTATATATCTTGCTGTCTTTGTGTGTGTCTATAATCTTGCCTGTCTTGTGTGTGTCTATATATCTTGGCTTTTCTTTGTGTGTGTCTATATCTTGGCCTGTCTTGTGTGTGTCTGTATATCTGGCTGTCTTTGTGTGTGTCTGTATATCTTGCTTGTCTTTGTGTGTCTGCTGTTGCTTGTCTTGTGTTGTCTGTCGTGGCTTGTCTTTGTGTGTGTCTGTCTGTGGCTGTCTTTGTGTGTGTTGTCTGTTGGCTTGTCTTTGTGTGTGTCTTATATCTTGCCTGTCTTTGTGTGTGTCTATATATCTTGCTTGTCTTGTGTGTGTCTATTCTTGTGTTGTCTTTGTGTTGTCTATATTCTTGGCTTGTCTTGTGTGTGTCTATATTCTTGCTGTCTTTGTGTGTGTCTATATATCTTGGCCTGTCTTGTGTGTGTCTGTATATCTGGCTTGTCTTTGTGTGTGTCTATACACACACATACACACACACACACACACAACACACACACACACACACACACACACACACACACACACACACACAACTTCATAAGTACCCGCCCTTACCCTGACTATACTCTATGCAGTCGCTTGGACTTTATAAACAAGAATAACAAATAACAAAAACACCCGTCCAAACCATTTCTTTACAAATCCACAAAAAAACTATCAATATCACACACACTACAAATCTCCCCCCATTCAGACGTAAAATCCTCAAAGTCCCCATATAATCACTGTGTCCTACAGAAAGCATAATCCTCTTTATAGCCAAGTCCTCTGCCAACCGCTTACTTTTTCGTCTGCTAGATCACGCTACTTAGATTGTCTCCCTTGTTCTAGCTCTTTTTTTTTTTTTCTTCTGGAATCCATCTTGTCTTGCTTTTACTGCTAGGCTTGCGGGTTACGATCACTTTCAGACTGGTATTTTTTTCTCGTCGTCGTTGTCGCTACCACCCCCTTTGTTATTATAAGTTATGTGATCATATCTTTTATCATCACCACCATTATAATTATTATCATTAGCCACATCAGACATAATCGAGCGTGGTTACCAAATCCATGAACGACAGGTTGATGTCTTTATAACGGCTGGTTCCCCTCACGACTTCTCAGGTTATGGAAGATGGTTTTTTTCTTAGACCTTTATTACAACAGTAATGTAACAAATATAAAGTTGTTGTTTTTTCTTTATTAAAACAGTAATAAAACATATACAATTGTTGTTTTTTCTTTAGTAAAACAGTAATAAAAATATATAAAGTTGTTTTTTTCTTTATTAAAACTAATAAAACATATATAAATTGTTGTTTTTTCTTTATTAAAACAGTAATAAAACCATATATAAAATTGTTGTTTTTTCTTTATTAAAACAGTAATAAAATATATATAAAATTGTTATTTTTTTCTTTAGTAAAACAGTAATAAAACATATATAAAATTGTTGTTTTTTCTTTAGTAAAACAGTAATATAACATATAGTTTTTTTTTTTTAGTAAAACAGTAATAAAACATATATAAAGTTGTTATTTTTTCTTTAGTAAAACAGTAATAAAACATATAAAATTGTTGTTTTTTCTTTAGTAAAACAGTAATATAACATATAGTTTGTTTTTTCTTTAGTAAAACAGTAATAAAACATATATAAAGTTGTTGTTTTTTTCTTTATTAAAACAGTAATAAAACATATAAAGTTGTTATTTTTTCTTTAGTAAAACAGTAATAAAACATATAAAGTTGTTATTTTTCTTTAGTAAAACAGTAATAAAACATATATAAAGTTGTTATTTTTTCTTTAGTAAAACAGTAATATAACATATAGTTTTGTTTTTTCTTTAGTAAAACAGTAATAAAACATATATAAACTTGTTGTTTTTTCTTTAGTAAAACAGTAATAAAACATATATAAATTGTTGTTTTTTCTTTAGTAAAACAGTAATAAAACATATATTGTTGTTTTTTCTTTAGTAAAACAGTAATAAAACAAAATAGTTGTTTTTTTCTTTAGTAAAACAGTAATATAACATATAGTTGTTTTTTCTTTAGTAAAACAGTAATAAAACATATAAAACTTGTTTTTTTCTTTAGTAAAACAGTAATATAACATATAGTTGTTTTTTTCTTTAGTAAAACAGTAAAAAACATATATGTTGTTTTTTCTTTAGTAAAACAGTAATAAAACTGCTATTAAAATTTTTTTTTATTTCAATATCGTACCGACAAAAGAAGATAAAAAAATGGCAGTGTGTGTTGTTTTTTTTTTGGTTTTGACAAAATCGAGCAATTATTTATTTTTTAGTATCTTCGCACTCAGGAGGTTACCTTTGTACTCACCCTTTTTTCGTCCGATTTTCTACACCAGCTCAATGGCCATAGAAACTAACACAGATTTTACAATGCGATGATGATGATGATGTCGATGAGGGTGACATTCATGAGAGGAGCAAACGAAAATAGAAGAGAATATTGCAGCAGAGAATGCATAATACTGAAAGAAGAATTACGATGCTGAGAGTTTTCTTGTTTCAGCCATATAGGCGTTACTTAATTTTATGACCATTGTTTTGTGAAATTATAATAGGCACAATCTTATTATAATTTACACATATATCACGCCTAAACGAATATTATCCATCAAGGAATTTCACTTACTTTTTGTTAGGCCTGATCGGTTCAGCGAACCCTCGTCAGTCTGACGAGGGTTCGCTGAACCAATATTCGTTTAGGCGTGATATATGTGTAAATTATAATAAGATTGTGCCTATTATAATTTCACAAAACAATGGTCATAGAATTACGATGATAAACGTGATTCGTGTCGTCTGTCTTTTCGATCATATTTCTGTTACGTTGAGGGTCAAATTTGCAGAGTGGCTAAAGACAGAGAGGGTTGGAAGACGTGCTTGAGGCAACAATGGATAGAAACATATGGAAGGCCATGATCGCCAACGCCATGTGGCAAGGCACTTGATGACGATGATCATAATGATGATGATGATGATGGTCAAACCACTGTTGATGTTTTCTGACGTTGGTGTAGAATGATGCTGTGTCAGTGTGAAAAAAAAATCAACCCTCTAATACCCTCCCCCCCCCCCCCTCCCTATCCTTTTAAAGAAAACTTTTCTTCAGAAAAATATATTTATATCGGTGTGTTTGTGTGTATGTGTGTGTGTGTGTGTGTGTGTGTGTGCGTGTGTGTGTGTGTGTGTGTGTGTGTGTGTGTGTGTGTGTGTGTATGTGTGTGTGCGTGTGTGCGTATGTTTGTGTGTGTGTGTTTGTTTGTGTGTGTGTGTGTGTGTGCATGTGTATGTGTTTGTCTGTGTATCTTCTCTCTCTCCCTCTCTCTCGCTCTCTCTCTCTCATCTCTCTCTCTTTCCTCTCTCTTTCTCTGTCTGTCTCTGTCTGTCTGTCTGTCTCTCTCTCTCTGTATGTATGTATGTATGTGTGTGTGTGTGTGTGTGTGTGTATATACATATATACATACATATAGAAATTCTAACCCCCTCCCTCCCCTCTCATCCATTTAAAAAAGGTTTTCATTAGAAAATTATCTATAACGACCAGATGTGTGTGTGTGTGTGTGTGTGTGTGTGTGGTGTGTGTGTGTGTGTGTGCGTGTGTGTGAGTGAGTGTGTGTGTGTGTGTGCGTGTGTGTGAGTGTGTGCGTGTGTCTGTGAGTGAGTGACCGTATATATGTGGTCGACTATCGTGGTCGATAAAGTCCAGCCTAGCACTTTATTTATTTGTGTACCCTCATGTGGGATCTCAGGCCAAAGTCTGACGCACACAGGTGGCCGCATACAGGACACTCAATGTGAACGCTCTGCAGAGTTGGTTCTGGCCTTTATTGCTGCACGCTTTTCCACTTGGCTGCTTCGTCTTTCATTTTCATAAGCTTCTTGTTCCCTTGCCAATAACTTGCCTCCATTCAGATCTGTTTGTGGCCATGATTTCCCACTGTATGCACGATCATCATCATCATCATCAGGTGCTCTGCCGCATGGCGTTGGCGACCATGGACTTCCAACCATCTCTATCTCTCGTTGCCCCCAGCATCTCCCCCACCCTCCTCATCCCCAGCCACTCTGCAAGTCCGTCCAGCATTCTCTCCCTGGGTCTACCCGGTGCTCTCTTTCCCTCCAGCTTTCCCGCTGTGACCAGGTGCTCCAAATCCCCCTTCCTCATAAAATGGCCAATAAATGTTGCTTGTCTTTTCCGAATCTTCCTTATGAGTGATCTACTTGTGTCTACCTCCATCAAGACTGTCTCGTTTGTTTTCTTTGCTTAATATGCACGATATTAGATAATTTCTGGTTTATAGCATCATGATTATCATCCTCATCGACATCATCATTATCATCGCTTTATAAAAATTGTGCCAGCTTCTGTGGCCATTAAGGTGCTGTAGAAAATGGGACGAGGAACAAGAAAAACGTGAGCACAAAGGTAACCTCTCTAAATGCGATGATCCTTAAAAAAATGAATACTTCCAGTTCTGATAGCTGTGCTCTTTTAGTTTCTCAACTCCATAGATATTTGCAGTAAGAAATGTCTGGTAAGAAACGACTATTCAAGAATTTTTTTTGTACATAAAGGGAGAGATT
>JAPXFY010000034.1:2107270-2112270 GCA_030674185.1 Monoplex corrugatus
TGGTAGTGCAATGTAACAGTCATTATGTCCTTGGTAGTATAATGTAACAGTCATTTGGTCCTTGGTAGTATAATGTAACAGTCATTGTGTCCTTGGTAGTATAGTGTAACAGTCATTATGTCCTTGGTAGTATAGTGTAACAGTCATTGTGTCCTTGGTAGTATAATGTAACAGTCATTGTGTCCTTGGTAGTATAGTGTAACAGTCATTATGTCCTTGGTAGTATAATGTAACAGTCATTGTGTCCTTGGTAGTATAATGTAACAGTCATTGTGTCCTTGGTAGTATAGTGTAACAGTCATTATGTCCTTGGTAGTACAGTGTAACAGTCATTATGTCCTTGGTAGTACAGTGTAACAGTCATTATGTCCTTGGTAGTACAGTGTAACAGTCATTATGTCCTTGGTAGTACAGTGTAACAGTCATTATGTCCTTGGTAGTACAGTGTAACAGTCATTATGTCCTTGGTAGTACAGTGTAACAGTCATTATGTCCTTGGTAGTACAGTGTTGTAACAGTCATTATGTCCTTGGTAGTACAGTGTTGTAACAGTCATTATGTCCTTGGTAGTACAGTGTAACAGTCATTATGTCCTTGGTAGTACAGTGTAACAGTCAGTTAGTCCTTGGTAGTACAGTGTTGTAACAGTCATTATGTCCTTGGTAGTACAGTGTAACAGTCATTATGTCCTTGGTTAGTACAGTGTTGTAACAGTCATTATGTCCTTGGTAGTACAGTGTTTGTAACAGTCATTATGTCCTTGGTAGTACAGTGTTGTAACAGTCATTATGTCCTTGGTAGTACAGTGTTGTAACAGTCATTATGTCCTTGGTAGTACAGTGTAACAGTCATTATGTCCTTGGTAGTAAGTGTAAAGTCATAGTCCTGGATCATGTACGTATTATGTTGTAGTCATATGTACGTATAGCTTGTAGTAATGTTGTAACAGTATATTGTCCTTGGTAGTAAGTGTAACAGTCATTATGTCCTTGGTAGTAAGTAATCTGAGTATATGTCCTTGTAGTACATGTGTAACACATTACTGTGTAGTGTGTAACAGTCATTATGTCCTTGGTAGTACAGTGTAACAGTCATTATGTCCTTGGTAGTACAGTGTGTACAGTCTTTGTCTTGAGTAGTCTGTTACAGCATAGTCCTTGGTAGTACGTGTAAAGTCCATATGTCCTTGTAGTACGGTGTACAGTCATATGTCTTGGTAGTACAGTGTAACAGTCATTATGCCTTGAGTACAGTGTAAAGTATTGTCCTTGGTAGTACAGTGTAACAGTCATTATGTCCTTGGTAGTACAGTGTAACAGTCATTATGTCCTTGGTAGTAAGTGTAACAGTCATTATGTCCTTGGTAGTACAGTGTAACAGTCATTATGTCCTTGGTAGTACAGTGTAACAGTCATTATGTCCTTGGTAGTACAGTGTAACAGTCATTATGTCCTTGGTAGTACAGTGTAACAGTCATTATGTCCTTGGTAGTACATTGTAACAGTCATTATGTCCTTGGTAGTACAGTGTAACAGTCATTATGTCCTTGGTAGTACAGTGTTAACAGTCATTATGTCCTTGGTAGTACAGTGTAACAGTCATTATGTCCTTGGTAGTACAGTGTAACAGTCATTATGTCCTTGGTAGTACAGTGTAACAGTCATTATGTCCTTGGTAGTATAGTGTTAACAGTCATTATGTCCTTGGTAGTACAGTGTAACAGTCATTATGTCCTTGGTAGTACAGTGTAACAGTCATTATGTCCTTGGTAGTACAGTGTAACAGTCATTATGTCCTTGGTAGTAAGTGTGTAACAGTCATTATGTCCTTGGTAGTACAGTGTAACAGTCATTATGTCCTTGGTAGGGACAGTTGATAGTGTAACAGTCATTATGTCCTTGGTAGTTAAGTGTAACAGTCATTATGTCCTTGGTAGTACAGTGTAACAGTCATTATGTCCTTGGTAGTATGTTGTAACAGTCATTATGTCCTTGGTAGTACAGTGTAACAGTCATTATGTCCTTGGTAGTACAGTGTTAACAGTCATTATGTCCTTGGTAGTACAGTGTAACAGTCATTATGTCCTTGGTAGTACAGTGTAACAGTCATTATGTCCTTGGTAGTACAGTGTGTAACAGTCATTATGTCCTTGGTAGTACAGTGTAACAGTCATTATGTCCTTGGTAGTACAGTGTAACAGTCATTATGTCCTTGGTAGTACAGTGGTAACAGTCATTATGTCCTTGGTAGTACAGTGTGTAACAGTTCATTATGTCCTTGGTAGTACAGTGTGTAACAGTCATTATGTCCTTGGTAGTAATGTGTAACAGTCATTATGTCCTTGGTAGTACAGTGTAACAGTCATTATGTCCTTGGTAGTACAGTGTAACAGTCATTATGTCCTTGGTAGTACAGTGGTAACAGTCATTATGTCCTTGGTAGTACAGTGTAACAGTCATTATGTCCTTGGTAGTACAGTGTTGTAACAGTCATTATGTCCTTGGTAGTACAGTTGTAACAGTCATTATGTCCTTGGTAGTACAGTGTTGAACAGTCATTATGTCCTTGGTAGTACAGTGTTGTAACAGTCATTATGTCCTTGGTAGTACAGTGTTGTAACAGTCATTATGTCCTTGGTATAGTACAGTGTTGTAACAGTCATTATGTCCTTGGTAGTACAGTGTTGTAACAGTCATTATGTCCTTGGTATAATTGTAAAAGTCATTATGTCCTTGGTAGTACATGTAACAGTCATTATGTCCTTGGTGTATAGTATAGTGTTGTAACAGTCATTATGTCCTTGGTAGTACAGTGTAACAGTCATTATGTCCTTGGTAGTACAGTTGTAACAGTCATTATGTCCTTGGTAGTACAGTTTGTAACAGTCATTATGTCCTTGGTAGTACAGTGTAACAGTCATTATGTCCTTGGTAGTACAGTGTAACAGTCATTATGTCCTTGGTAGTACAGTGTAACAGTCATTATGTCCTTGGTAGTACAGTGTTGTAACAGTCATTATGTCCTTGGTAGTATCAGTGTAACAGTCATTATGTCCTTGGTAGTACAGTTGTAACAGTCATTATGTCCTTGGTAGTACAGTGTGTAACAGTCATTATGTCCTTGGTAGTACAGTGTAACAGTCATTATGTCCTTGGTAGTCAGTGTACGTTTGTACACAGTTAGTCTGGTAGTACGTGTAACAGTCATGTCCTTGGTGTACAGTGTACAGTCATATGTCCTTGGTAGTACAGTGTACAGTCATATGCCTTGGTAGTAAGTGTAACAGTCATTATGTCCTGGTATCAGTAGTCTTGTCCTTGTGTTGTGTTGTTTGTAATGTCAGCTATGCCTTGTGTAAGTGTAACAGTCATTATGTCCTTGGTATCATGTGTACAGTATGTCTTGTATATTAAGTCATTGTCTTGGTGTACGTTAACAGTATAGTCCTTGGTATACAGTGTAACAGTCATTATGTCCTTGGTAGTAATGTAACAGTCATTATGTCTTGGTAGTACATGTAACAGTCATTATGTCCTTGTAGTACATGTGTACAGTATTATGTCCTTGGTAGTAAGTGTAACAGTCATTTGTCCTTGTAGTACAGTGTAACAGTCATTATGTCTTGTAGTACAGTGTAACAGTCATTATGTCTTGGTAGTACATGTAACAGTCATATGTCCTGGTAGTACAGTGTAACAGTCATTATGTCCTTGTAGTACAGTGTGTAACAGTTTATGTCTTGGTAGTACAGTTAACAGTCATTATGTCTGTAGAAGTGTAACAGTCATTATTCCTTGGTAGTACAGTTTTAACAGTCATTATGTCCTTGGTAGTACAGTTGTAACAGTCATTATGTCCTTGGTAGTACAGTGTACAGTATTATGTCCTTGGTAGTACAGTGTTGTAACAGTCATTATGTCCTTGGTAGTACAGTGTAACAGTCATTATGTCCTTGGTAGTACAGTGTTAACAGTCATTATGTCTTGGTAGTACAGTGTTGTAACAGTCATTATGTCTTGTAGTAATGTAACGTCATTATGTCTTGGTAGTACAGTGTAACAGTCATTATGTCCTTGGTAGTCATGTGTACAGTCATTTGTCCTTGGTAGTACAGTTGTAACAGTCATTGTCCTTGGTAGTACAGTGTAACAGTCATTATGTCCTTGGTAGTACAGTGTAACAGTCATTATGTCCTTGGTAGTAAGTGTAACAGTCATTATGTCCTTGGTAGTAAGTGTAACAGTCATTATGTCCTTGGTGTCAATTTAGTTGTTAGTAACGCATTATGTCCTTGGTAGTACAGTTGTAACAGTCATTATGTCCTTGGTAGTACGTGTAACAGTCATTATGTCCTGGTAGTAAGTGTAACAGTCATTAGTCCTTGTAGTACAGTGTAACAGTCATTATGTCCTTGTAGTACAGTGTAACAGTCATTTGTCCTTGGTAGTACAGTTGTAACAGTCATTTGTCTTGGTAGTACAGTGTAACAGTATTATGTCCTTGTAGTACAGTGTAACAGTCATTATGTCCTTGGTAGTCAGTGTAACGTTTGTCTTGGTTAGTGTAACAGTCATTATGTCTGGTAGTACAGTGTAACAGTCATTATGCTTGGTAGTACATGTAAAGTCATTATGTCTTGGTATACAGTGTAACAGCATTAGTCTGGTGTAGTGTAACAGTCATTGTCCTTGGTAGTACAGTGTAACAGTCATTATGTCTTGGTAGTAATGTAACAGTCATTATGTCTTGGTGTACAGTGTAACAGTCTTATGTCTTGGTAGTAATGTAACAGTATTATCCTTGGTAGTAATGTAACAGTCATTATGTCCTTGTAGTACAGTGTAACAGTCATTATGTCCTTGGTAGTACAGTGTTGTAACAGTCATTATGTCCTTGGTAGTACAGGTTGTAACAGTCATTATGTCCTTGGTAGTACAGTGTAACAGTCATTATGTCCTTGTAGTACAGTGTAACAGTCATTATGTCCTTGGTAGTACAGT
>JAPXFY010000034.1:2122270-2124770 GCA_030674185.1 Monoplex corrugatus
ATCAATTCTTCATGTCGTACCCGATCGAAAGCCTTGGTATAGTCAACAAAGCATAAATACAAATCCTTATTCATCTCAACTGACCTCTCTACGATAGTTCTTAGGATGTATATGGCATTAATAGTTCCTTTCCCCTCCACAAATCCACACTGTTCTTCTGCTATTTCTCTTTTGATTCTATTCCTTGTCCTCATCATGATTATTCTTAACAGGATTTTTGTTACATGACTCATCAAACAGATTGTGCGATGGAGTTCGCATTCTATAGCCCCTGTCTTCTTTGGAAGTGCAATGAAAATTGATTTTGACATATCATTGGGGATTTTTCCAGGGTCATAAATTTCATTTAGGAGGACTTATTTTTTCTATGCCAAATTCCTCCAGGGCTTCAATCATCTCTGTAGTAATGTTGTCTGGTCCTGGGGCTTTTCCTGGTTTCATCTTTTTCAGTGCTGCTCTGACTTCATCTTTCATTATGGGTGGTCCTTCAAAGTTCGTTTTTATAATGTGTTCTTCGTTTCTGTCATCCTCAAAAAGGTCTTTAATGTACTCTCCCCATCTGTCTAATATTTTGTCTTTTTCCATGATAAGCGTACCATCTTTCGATTTTAAGCAACCAGTTGATGTGCATGTATTTTTCCTGTGGACAATTTCTTAATTCGTGCTGAGGATCCTTTTGTGTCGTTTTCTATCTCTTTGCATTCAGCCAAGCTTCCTTAGCTTCATTGCACCTATACCTGATTTCTTTGTTAATCTTCCTGTATATCTCCTCGTTTCTCTTTGCCTTCCTCCTTTTCTCCATCAGGCCCAAAATTTCATTAGTCATCCAACTGTTTTTTGCTTTTCTATCTGCCTTAGGGATTTCTTCACAAGCTTCATTTATAGAACTTCTCAACTTTGTCCATTGTTCCTCACTGTCACCAACGTCTTCCATAGCACTGAATTTGTTTTGAACATGTACATTAAATTTTTGACGTGTCATTTCATCTGTCTTCAAGAGTCCAAGGTTTAGTTTGATGTTGCTTTTGGTCTGTTTCCTTTTCCTCAATTTCAGCCTAAACCTTCCCACTACCTGATTGTGGTCACTGTTGCAGTCTGCGCCTGGTAGTGTTTTTGCTGACAGTAAAGAATTTCTAAATCTTTTGTTGGTCAGGATGTAGTCAATTTGATTTTTGGTATTATCTCCTGGACTCATCCAAGTCCATTTTCTTCTGTTAGGCTGCTCAAACCAGGTGTTTCTTACTATGAACTCATTCACTGTGCCCATTCTACAAGCTTCCCCCCTCTTTTCATTTTGTGTACCAAGGCCATGAGGTCCAACTATATCCTCCACCCTATCCTGTCCCACCCTAGCATTAAAATCTCCCATTATGACTGTAACTTCCTGTGATTTACATTGGACCTTGGCCATCTCTAAAACTTTGTAGAAGTTGTCAATGTCTTCCTGAGTACTTGCGGATGTTGGTGCCTACACCTGTATGATGTTGATATCAAATGGTTTGCCTCTGAATTTGACCAGTAAAACTCTGTTGGACACTGCCCAGTATCCTTTAACTGCTTTTGATTTGTCTTTGTCCATTATGATGCCTACACCTCTTTCATGTGAATTACCACCAGAGTATATCACTGTATATTCTCCTGATGTTATCATGCCTGCCCCCTTCCATCTCATTTCCCCCAGTCCTAAAATACTAATGTTAAGCCTTGGAACTAAACAGCAGGAAGACTGAAGTCATGGTGATCAGTAAAAAACATGAAATCCCCTCCTGCAAAATAACAGCAAATGGCACAACCTTGACACGGGTTAATAAGTTCAAATACCTGGGAACGGTCATTTCATCAGACGGCAGATGCACATCGGAAATAGCTGGCAGAATCGGCCAAGCCAAAACAGCATTCAAGAAGATGAACAAGCATTCTTACCAACAAATGCCTATCAATTAACATCAGAAAGAGAGTCCTTGGGTGTTATATAGAACCAATACTGTTGTACGGATGCGAGGCGTGGACAGTCAGCAAACAAAGCCAGAGCAGGATTGAGGCAGCCGAGATGTGGTTTCTCAGAAGAATGTTGAGAGTACCATGGACAGCAAAGAAAACAAACGAGACAGTCTTGATGGAGGCAGACAGAAGTCGATCACTGATAAGGAAGATTAGGAAAAGACAAGCAACATTTATAGGCCATTTTATGAGGAAGGGGGATTTGGAGCAACTGGTCACAACGGGAAAGCTGGAGGGAAAGAGAGCACCGGGTAGACCCAGGGAGAGAATGCTGGATGGACTTGCAGAGTGGCTGGGGATGAAGAGGGTGGGGGAGATGCTGGGTGCAACGAGAGATAGAGATGGTTGGAAGTCCATGGTCGCCAACGCCATGCGGCAGAGTACCTGATGATGATGATGATGATATATGTATATATGTATATATACATATATATCTATGCACACATACACAAACACACACACACACACGCACGCACATACAGACACATACGCACAACAC
>JAPXFY010000034.1:2139770-2142270 GCA_030674185.1 Monoplex corrugatus
ATCAAAGGGTTAAAGTTTTGCTTTGTTCTCAGGTTGACAAAGCACGATACTAGCGGACATGCTGAGAGAGTCAAAGGGTTAACGTTCCTTATGCCATGCTGACAATGTGCGACATATTGTTAGAAACAAACTCACTTGTGCTGTAAACTTTCCCTACATTGTCTATGATGGCGTGGGAGGAAATGACGTAAATGCACGTGCAATTGTGATCAAAACGAGACTGACAATTATTGTGTGTTTATGTGTTTCGGGACGGGCAGAGAAAACGACAGGAAGAGAGGGCAGAGAGGAAATGACGTAAATGAGATGGTTTGATGATGAGTGTGCGGTTGATTGTTTTCACACGTGTGTGTGTGTGTGTGTGTGAGTGTGTGTGTGTGTGTGTGTGTGTGTGTGTGTGTGTGTGTGTGTGTGTGTGGTTTATTTTCACACGTGTGTGCTAGGTGTGTGTGTGTGTGTAGTGTGTGTGTGTGTGAGTGTGTGAGTGTGTGTGTGTGGGGTGTGAGTGTGTGTGGTGTGTGTGTGTGTCTGTGTTTCTAAAGGTAAGGAAACATAAATGAAGTTGACACTAAACACAGTAGGTCATTACAGAGAGAGACAGAGACAGAGACAGAGACAGAGCTAGAGAGAGAGAGAAGAGAGAGACAGAGAGAGAGAAAGATTGAGAGAGGGAGGGAGGGAGACGTCTAAAAGAGACCCCGAGACACAATAGAAGGGAAATCTCTCTCTTTGTCTCTCTGTCTCTGTCTCTCGTCTCTGTCTCTCTTCTCATCTCTCTCTCTCTCTCTGTGACTCTCTCTCTCTCTCACTCCTCTCTTCATCTCTCTCACACTTCTCTACTCTTCTCTCTCTCTTTCTCATCATCTCTCTCTCTCTCTCTACCTCTCTCTCTCTCACTCTCTCTCTTCTCCTCTCTACTCTCTCTCACTCTCTCACTCACTCTCTTACTCTCACTCTCTCTCTCTCACCTCTCTCACTCTCTCTCCACTCTCTCATCTCTCTCTCTCTCTCTCCTCTCTCTCACTCCTCTCCTCACTCTCTCTCTCTCTCACTCTCACTCTCTCTCTCTCTCACTCTCCTCTCACTCTCTCTCTCTCTCACTCCTCTCTCTCTCACCTCTCTCTCTCTCACTCTCTCTCTCTCTCCTCTCACACACTCTCCTCTCTCTCTCTCACAACACACTCTCTCTCTCTCTCTCTCACACACCACTCTCTCTCTCTCTCCACACACTTCTCTCTCTCTCTCCACACTCTCTCTCTCTCTCTTCACACACCTCTCTCTCTCTCTCTCACACACACTCTCATCTCCCCTCTCTCCACACACTCCTCATCCTCTCTCTCTCTCTCACACACACTCTCTCTCTCTCTCTCACACACACTCTCTCTCTCTCTCTCACACACACTCTCTCTCTCTCTCTCACACACTCTCTCTCTCTCTCTCTCACACACTCTCTCTCTCTCTCTCACACACTCTCTCTCTCTCTCTCTCACACACTCTCCTCTCTCTCTCTCACACACTCTCATCCTCTCTCTCCTCTCACACACACACTCTCTCTCTCTCTCTCACACACACTCTCTCTCTCTCTCTCACACACACTCTCTCTCTCTCTCTCCACACACTCTCACTCTCTCTCTCTCCACACACACTCTCTCTCTCTCTCTCACACACACTCTCTCTCTCTCTCTCACACACTCTCTCTCTCTTTGTGCATAGGTTGCTGCATAGTTCTAGCAGATCTCCATCAGTACATATACGACATAACTTAATCATAAGGCAAGACAGCAAAAGAGGGAGAGAGGTAGTGTGCTTAAGCAACAGCAAGAAAGGAAAGACTACAATTAGATAAGAAGAAATAATACCAACCCGATTCCCACGCGCTAATATTTAAAGAACAGACGCCAAGAGAGAGAGAGAGAGAGACAGACAGACAGACAGAGAACAGAGAGAGAGAGAACCTATGCAAAACAGAGAGGGAGAGAGAGAGAGAGAGAGACAGAGACAGAGAGACAGAAACAGAGAGAAAGAGAGGGAGAGAATCTATGCAAAACTGCTGTAAAATTTATTTCTGATTACGCTTTGATAAAAAGAAAACGTTGATAGTAAAACTAGAAAGACAGAGAGAGAGAGAGAGACAGAGAAACAGAGAAGGAGAGAGAGGGAGAGAGAGGGAGAGAAAGACAGAGAGAGACAGAGACAGAGACAGAAACAGAGAGAAAGAGAGGGAGAGAATCTATGCAAAACTGCTGTAAAATTTATTTCTGAATACACTTTGATGAAAAGAAAATGTTGCTAGTAAAAACTAGAAGAGAGAGAGAGGGGAGAAAATCTATGCAAAACTGCTGTATAATTTATTTCTGAATACACTTTGATGAAAAGAAAATGTTGCTAGTAAAACTAGAAAGAGAGAGAGAGAGAGAGAGAGAGAGAGAGAGAGAGAGAATCGATGCAAAATTTCTGTATAATTTATTTCTGATCACACTTTGATAAAAAGAAAACGTTG
>JAPXFY010000034.1:2152270-2157270 GCA_030674185.1 Monoplex corrugatus
TTTTGCAGTGAGTGGCGATGGAATGTTTCAGTGTCAGTTTGCTCAAGATGGTGTCGAAGCGCTTGGAAAATTCTGTGTGCAGTACACTTCAAAAAAAGAAAGAAAGAAAAAAGAATAAAGGAAAAAAGAAAAAGAAAGAAAAAAAAGAAAAAAGGCCATACTATGGAATGTCTTAATGTCGTGTGATGTCCAAAAATTCAATTTCAATTTTGCCAGACAGAACTTTTCTTGCACATAATGTTCAGATCAAGAGTGATGCCACGAGATGTCTAGATGTCATGTGATGGAAAAATCCAGAAATCCAATTAATTTTTTTTGTAAGACAGAACATTTCTTGCACATAATATTGACATCAAGAGTAATAAAAAAGGTCATGCCATAGAATGTCATGTGATGGAAAAATCCAGAAATCCAGTTAATTTTTTTTGTAAAACAGAACATTTCTTGCTTATAATGCTAAGAGCAAGAGGCGAAAAAGTCATGCAATGGAAAATCCAGAAATTCAACTCAAAATTTCCCAAGTCAGAATATTTCTCACACAAAATGTTGAAATTAAGAGTATAAGAAAGGTCATGCAATGGAATGTCTGAATGTCGTGTAAAGGAATATCCAGAAATTCAATTCAAATTTCGTAAGACAGAACGTAAATCAGGAAGCAGGTGGATAACATGAGTGAGTCACAGGGTTAAGTTTTTGCGGTTAATGGATAATATGAGGCAGTCACAGGGTTAAGTTTTTGCAGTTAATGGATAAGGTGTGGCAGTCATAGGGTTAAGTTTTTGCAGTTAATGGATTATGTGAGGCAGTCATAGGGTTAAGTTTTTACAGTTTATGGATAAGATGCGGCAGTCACAGGGTTAAGTTTTTTTTCCAGTATATGGATAAGTGCAGCAGTCATAGGGTTAAGTTTTTGCAGTTAATGGATAAGGTGAGGCAGTGACAGGGTTAAGTTTTTGCAGTTAATGGATAAGGTGAAGCAGTCATAGGGTTAAGTTTTTGCAGTTAATGGATAAGGTGTGGCAGTCACAGGGTTAAGTTTTTGCAGTTAATGGATAAGATGAATGAGTCACAGGGTTAAGTTTTTGCAGTTAATGGATAAGGTGCGGGAATCAAAGAGTTAAATGACAACAAGAACAACAAAAGTACTTTCATTTCCGCTATGTATGATGACACCAAAGAGTTAAACGACAACAAGAATAACAAAAGAACTTTCATTTCCGCTATGTATGATGACACCAAAGAGTTAAATGACAACAAGAACAACAAAAGTACTTTCATTTCCGCTATATATGATGACACCAAAGAGTTAAAACGACAACAAGAACAACAAAAGTACTTTCATTTCCGCTATGTATGATGACACCAAAGAGTTAAATGACAACAAGAATAACAAAAGTACTTTCATTTCCGCTATATATGATGACACCAAAGAGTTAAACGACAACAAGAATAACAAAAGTACTTTCATTTCCGCTATATATGACACCAAAGAGTCAAACGACAACAAGAATAAAAAAAAGAACTTTCATTTCCGCTATGTATGATGACACCAAAGAGTTAAAACGACAAGAACAACAAAAGTACTTTCATTTCCGCTATATATGATGACACCAAAGAGTTAAAACGACAACGAGAACAACAAAAGTACTTTCATTTCCGCTATATATGATGACATTTGAATGAAAACAATGTTTAAATTTGTACGTATGCATTTTAAGTTGTCTGTTCATTTAGATTATTTGATTTTTGTTGTTGTAAATATTGGATGAACATTTGGAAGCTTCAGGACATACCAAACAGATGATTTTCATTTTAAGAAGGGTGTAAATTTCCGCCATCAAATCATCGCAATTGACACTTGTTATTTAGGCCTATCTGTGTGACATCTTTGACACGTCATCCTTCAACAGCTGATGCGTCATTCTGACAACATCTGTCAGTCTCTGGGTCACTCTGACATTGATGATGACTTGGGCCGTGTCCATTTTTACTCAAAGAGAAGCTGAATAATGGATTAATGCTCTGTCTCTAATAGAGAGAGAGAGAGAGAGAGAGAGACAGACAGACAGACAGACACACAGACACACAGACACACAGACAGATATAGATTGAAAGATAGATCGATATGCGTATAGATATATATGGATATATATGTGTACATACAAATACACATATAAATATATCATATCATTTCATATCATATCATATCATATCATATCATATCATATCATATCATATCATATCATATCATATCATATCATATCATATCATATCATATCATATCATATATCATATATCTTATCATATCGTATCATATATGATATTCCACACAGAATGATTTCCAACTTTGAGAGTAAGAGAGAGAGAGAGAGAGAGGGGAGGGAGAGAGAAAGACAGTGAGAGAGTGACAATGAGAGAAAGAGAGTGAGAAAGAGAGAGATAGAGTGGAGAGAGAATGAGAGAGTGAGAGAAAGAGAGAGACAGAGAGACAGAGAGAGAGACAGAGAGAAACACAGACAGAGACAGACAGAGACAGAGAGAGACAGAAAGAGACAAAGAGAGAGACAGAGAGAGAGACAGAGAGAGAGAGACAGAGAGAGTCAGAGAGAGACAGAGAGAGACAGAGAGAGAGAGACAGAGAGAGAGAGACAGACAGAGACAGAGAGAGACAGAAAGAGACAAAGAGAGAGTCAGAAAGAGACAGAGAGAGACAGAGAAAGACAGAGAGAGACAGAGAGAGAGAGACAGAGAGAGAGAGAGAGAGAGAGAGAGAGAGAGAGAGGAGAGAGAAAGAGAGACAGAGAGAACATCAAGGAAAACTGAGCCATACTTTGAACAAACAATATTTTCTTTCCAACCAAAACCCAATCGTTACAAAGAGAACAACTTTCATTACTGGTTTGTCGAGTCTATTGCAAGAACTAGTGGGAAAAAAAGCGCTTCCCTTTTTTTATCCTAAGAAAAGCCTGTAAACTCCAGACAGCAATTTTAAAATAATATATTGATATGTTGCACCTACTAAGCCACCTACACTTCCAGGGCATCTAAGTCCCAGGGTTGCTTGGTTCCTTTTTGGACTCAAATCTGAATAATACCTGAACAAGGAAAGAATCACATCATTAGGAATTTACAGGTACGAAAAGTTGAAGGGAAATTTACAGTACCTCTCCAATCAGTACATCAAGTAGAAACAAGAAAGTGAAACGAGCATATTTAGAAATATTACGCTGCATGTTAAGATTTAAACCCCAGAGATCCAAGTCTTGAGCCCACAGGTCCACCACCAGAAACAAACACCCCCCAAAACAGCAGGCAAATGTTCACACACACACACACACACAAAACTTTACCTCGCCACAGGACTCAGGAAGGGGAAGAGGACAAACAGAAGAACAGCGAGGGCATTATTGTGATTGCATAATGGGACAAATTGCATTGAGTACCTGACAGAGCTGTAACACAGCTCTCCGTCTTCCTGTCAAGTCTGCGATAATATTGGTGGATCTTCCCCTCACCATCACAATATTGATGGCCTCCCCTGGGTCACAGCGCTGCTAGGAGCATGCTGGTAAGGCATAAGGCCATTAACACAGACACACAAAGACACAGACACACAAAGACACAGACACACAAAGACACAGACACACAAAGACACAGACACACTAAGACACAGACACACAAAGACACAGACACACTAAGACACAGATCCACAAAGACACAGACACACAAAGACACAGACACACAAAGACACAGACACACAAAGACACAGACACACAAAGACAGACACACTTAGACACAGACCCAATATGACACAGATACACTAAGACACAGAGACACTAAGACACAGACACACAAAGACTCAGACCCAACAAGATACAGACACACAAAGACTCAGACCCAACAAGATACAGACCCACTAAGACACAGACCCACTAAGACACAGACACACAAAGACAGACACACAAAGACACAGACACACAAAGACACAGACCCATTAAGACACAGACCCACAAAGACACAGACCCACAAAGACACAGATCCACAAAGACACAGACACACAAAGACACAGACACACAAAGACACAGACACACAAAGACACAGATCCACAAAGACACAGACACACAAAGACACAGACACACAAAGACACAGACACACAAAGACACAGACACACAAAGACACAGACACACTAAGACACAGACACACAAAGACACAGACACACAAAGACACAGACACACAAAGACACAGACCCACATAGACACAGACCCATTAAGACACAGACACACAAAGACACAGACACACTAAGACACAGACACACAAAGACACAGACACACAAAGACACAGACACACTAAGACACAGACACACAAAGACACAGACACACTAAGACACAGACACACAAAGACACAGACACACAAAGACACAGACACACAAAGACATAGACCCACTAAGACACAGACACACAAAGACACAGACACACAAAGACACAGACACACAAAGACACAGACACACTAAGACACAGACACACAAAGACACAGACACACAAAGACAGACACACTAAGACACAGACCCACACAGACACAGACACACTAAGACACAGACACACACAGACACAGACACACTAAGACACAGACCCACAAAGACACAGACACACAAAGACACAGACACACAAAGACACAGACACACAAAGACACAGACACACTAAGACACAGACACACACAGTCACAGACACACAAAGACACAGAACACACAAAGACACAGACCACAAAGACACAGACACAGAAAGACACAGACACACAAAGACACAGACACACAAAGACACAGACACACAAAGACACAGACACACAAAGACACAGACACACAAAGACACAGACACACAAAGACACAGACACACAAAAGACACAGACACACAAAGACACAGGCACACAAAGACACAGACACAGAAAGACACAGACACACAAAGACACAGACACACAAAGACACAGACACAGAAAGACACAGACCC
>JAPXFY010000034.1:2198507-2208507 GCA_030674185.1 Monoplex corrugatus
AAGAAGAAGAAGAGAAGAAAAGAAGAAGAAGAAGAAGAAGAAGAAGAAGAAGAAGAAGAAGAAGAGAAGAAGAAGAAGAAGAAGAAGAAGAAGGAAGAAGAAGAAGAAGAAGAAGAAGAGAGAAGAAGAAGAGGAAAGAAGAAGAAGAAGAGAAGAAGAAGAAGAAGAAGAAAAGAAGGAAGAAGAAGAAGAAGAAGGAAGAAGAAGAAGAAGAAGAAGAAGAAGAAGAAGAAGAAGAAGAAGGAAGAAGAAGAAGAAGAAGGAAGAAGAAGAAGAGAAGAAGAAGAAGGAAGAAGAAGAAGAAGGAAGAAGAAGAAGAAGAAGAAGAAGAAGAAGAAGAAGAAGAAGAAGAAGGAGAGAAGAAGAAGAAGAAGGAAAGAAGAAGAAGAAGGAAGAAGAAGAAGAAGAAGAAGGAAGAGAAGAAGAAGAAGAAGAGAAGAAGAGAAGAAGAAGAGAGAAGGAAGAAGAGGAGAAGAAGAAGAAGAAGAAGAAGAGAGGAGGAGAGAGGAAGAGAGAGAGAAAGAGGAAGAAACAGAAGAAGAAGAAGGAGAGACAGAGGACAGAACTCAGAGACAGATACTGAGAGAAAAATAATGTGTGTTGTGTGTGTGTGTGTGTGTTTGTGTGTTTGTGTGTGTGTGTGTGTGTGTGTGTGTGTGTGTGTGTGTGTGTGTGTGTGTGTGTGTGTGCGCGTGTGCGCGTATGTGTATATATATGTATGTATATATATTTCTCTGTGTGTGTGTGTGTGTGTGTGTGTGTATGCGTGTGTGCATGTGTGTGTATGTGTGTGTGTATGTATGTACCTATGTGTGTGTATATGTGTGTGTGTGGTGTGTGTGTGTGTGTGTGTGAAATTGTCTGTATGTGTGTGTATGTATGTGTGTGTGTGAGAGAGAGAGAGAGAGAGAGAGCGAGAGAGAGAGACAAACAGACACACAGACACACAGACAGAGGCAGACAGACAGATAACATAGAGACACAGCAGAATCAACTGTAACAAGAGAGGAGGTGAGGGGAAGGAGGCAGAGAGATACAGTCATAGAGAAGGAGAGAGAGAGAGAGAAAGAGAGACAGAGAGACAGACAGACAGACAGAGAGTCAGACAGACAAACAGATAGATAACATTACGACAGACAGACAGACAGACAGATAATAGGAATAAAGTGAGATGGGCTTCTGAAACAGTCAGTCAGGTGTATACTGTGTAGAGTGTGTATAACTATGGGGTACATCAAAGGACTTGAACCATGATTTCTGTCTGTGCTCTAAAAGTCCATGGTATGAAGAAAAAAAACAACAACCCTGAACTTGTATTTTCTGAAACTCTGCTTCAATTCCTCGCTGGTTGTCAGAAAAGAATGATTGTGGCTTATGATGAAAGGAATATAAGGAAAGACAGGCATTTTGATAGCTCCTCTCAAATTGCAAATCCTTTTTTTTTAATCTTTTCTGCCTCAGGTTGTCTGTTTCCATTTGTCTCTTTCCTGTGTGTTCTTTCCTGTGTGTTCTTTCCTGTGTGTTCTTTCCTGTGTGTTCTTTCCTGTGTGTTCTTTCCTGTGTGTTCTTTCCTGTGTGTTCTTTCCTGTGTGTTCTTTCCTGTGTGTTCTTTCCTGTGTGTTCTTTCCTGTGTGTTCTTTCCTGTGTGTTCTTTCCTGTGTGTTCTTTCCTGTGTGTTCTTTCCTGTGTGTTCTTTCCTGTGTGTTCTTTCCTGTGTGTTCTTTCCTGTGTGTTCTTTCCTGTTTGTTACTCTGCAGAAAAGTGGAAGTCTCTCTCTTTCTCATCTACCCCCCCCCCCCCACTCTTTCTCTCTCTGTATGTATGTGTTTGTATGTGTATATGTGTCTCTGTCTGTCTGTCTGTCCGTCTCTCTGTCTGTCTGTATGTCTCTCTCTCTTTCTCTTTGTCTTTCTCTGTCTATCTCTATCTGTCTCCCCTTACTCTCTTTCTCTGTCTGTATGTCTGTCTCTCCCTTTCTCTCTTTTTCTATTTCTGTCAGTCTGTTTCTCTCTCTCTCTGTCTCTGTCTCTGTCTCTCTCTCTTTCTCTCTCTCTTTCTCTATCTCTCTGTCTCTGTCTCTCTCTCTTTCTCTCTCTCTTTCTCTATCTCTCTGTCTCTGTCTCTCTCTCTTTCTCTCTCTCTTTCTCTATCTCTCTGTCTCTGTCTCTCTGTCTCTGTCTCTCTGTCTGTCTCTCTGTCTCTGTCTGTCTGTCTTCTTTTTTTCTCTGTCTCTCTGTCTCTCTCTCTTTCTCTCTCTCTATCTCTCCTCTCTATCTCTCTCTATCTCTCTCTGTCTGTCTGCCTGTCTGACTCTGTCTGTCTGTATGTCTGTCTGCCTCTGTCTGTCTGCCTCTGTCTGTCTGTCTGTCTCCCCCCCCCCTCTCTCTCAATCTTTCTCTCCTCTTTTGTCTCCCCCGCCTCAAACACACACACAATTCAGAGAGAGAGAGAGAGACAGAGAGAGACTTCAGACTTCAGACTTCAGACTTCAGAGTTCAGATGGTTTATTCATTTATTCCTATAGGCCACAGCCCTGAGAAGGTGGATGCACATAACTCCGCATTGTCAATATCGTATAAACATTAACTACGGAATAACACGATTTCTAATTTTAATTTTTTTTGTGCAAGTGCATAACATATATAAAGCAAGACTGTTGAGCATGCTGGAGGAATCGGAGGACAATATCGTGAGAGCAGTTCATCCAAAGCTGAGAACTGGCAGAAAGTGGAAAGTCCAAGAGGCTGTAAACAATGCCAAGAGAAACCTCAGCATCAAAGAAATAATTGGACACACGCAAACCAACAGACAGGGACTGGGAGCAACAAAAATGCAGTGGTGGTCCAAAGCCAAAGGGAAGGAAAAAAGAGACATGATCATACAGGAGTTGAAGGAAGAAGAAGATGTCAAAAGAGTGCAGAAGGCAGTCCAGCAAGGTCAACAGGGGCAATGGACAACATGGGACAGTGCACTCCAAAGAAGTCTCAGCTGGAACGATATGTGGCACATGGCTCCTCTAAGGATAAGCTTCCTCCTCAGATCTGTATATGACCTGCTCCCCTCGAATGCAAACTTAGTGAAATGGGGGAAAGCAGACGACCCAGCATGTCCGCTCTGTCAGAAGAAACAAACAGTGGAACATGTCCTAAGCTCTTGCAAAGTAGCGCTAGCCCAAGGAAGGTATACATGGAGGCACAACCAAGTTCTGAAAGTGATCACAGATGTGGTTAGCGAAAAAACCATGACCCCAAACGCACCAATTGCTATGACAACGTTCTACAAAGCAGGAGGGAAACAGGTCTGGCCCGAAAGGGCTATGACAACCAGCACATTGCCAAAGGGTCTTCTGGATGGAGCAGTCGACTGGGAGTGTACAGCAGACCTCCCAGAGTGGAGAAATTACCCAGATGTCATCAGCAAGACAGGCATGAGACCAGACATCGCTCTCCACTCTGACTCCTCGAAACAAGTGATTCTGATAGAACTCACTGTGCCATACGAAAGCAGAATGGAAGAAGCACATATCTACAAGACGGAAAAATACGCCGGTCTTGCCAGCACCCTGAAGAAAGCAGGTCTGCGGGTCAAAATCTTCGCCATAGAGGTCGGGGCAAGAGGGTTTGTGGGCACCTCCGCTTATGATCTCATGAAACAACTCGCCATTTCTGGGAAGAAGAGGACTAGAGCCCTTAAAGCGATGGCAGAGGCAGCAGAAAGGAGCTCAAGCTGGATCTGGGCAAGGAGGAACCAAAAAAGTGAACTTCATAAGGATTAAATTCCCTACAGATGATGTGTGCCCCGTTAGCACATTGGTAAAACCGCGTACCGCAGTTCTGAAGCGCAGAATCGCCCAGGTTCGATCCCCGGCGTGGGAAAAAAAAAAAAAAAAAAAAAAAAAAAAAAGACAACAGCAGAAGGGCATCCAGGAGTCATGACCTGGATGTGGCCCGGCCCCCGAGAGTGTAAGGAATTCAGGGCCGAAACACTTGTCTAAAGGGCGTTACTTCTCTGAAGACCTTCTGTTGTCTAGCTCTCCCTAGAGTTTCTTTCTACCTGCACATGGTCAGTCCATTGACTTCCGGGAATAGTTCGGAGGACATTCGGGAAAGACCGAAGGACACTGGGAAAGACTAGATCTGCGGGCTTTGTGGGTTGGCTTCCCACCTTGCCTTTGATAACATGCCACGAATTTTCCAAATGAAAGATGCTCCCAGGATTCACCGAAAGGGGGAGAGAATGATGAATCCATCGGCACTGACTCCATCACGACTGGAAACGCACAACGGACCATGATTGATGACCAGTTGGAATTTCCGTGTGCGTGTGGAAGGAGATTCACCACCAAACGCGGCATGAAGATCCACAGGACAAAAATGGGCTGTTTGAAGACACATACGAACCAGCAGCAGCGCACTGCGATAGCAGGTGAGACGTTGGATGACCAAGGCCAGGAATTAAACCATAGTGCCAAGGACATCCACGCTGACGGTTCTGATGCGGATTTTGCACAAGCTCTTAACGCCAAACGTGGAAAACTCAATTTGCCGCCTGCCGGTGCAAAAGAACAATGGGAGAAATTAGATGAGGAACTTGTCCTTAAGCTGAATGCGCTAATAGGGAACAGTACGCTGGAACACAAACTTGACACATACGGAGACATCATATACTCTATCTGCAGGGACACTTATGGAGTGAAGCAGCCAAAGACAAAAACGCCTCCCCAGAAATCCAGAAGACAGCAACAGATGGAGAGCATCCGGAGGGAGAAAAGGAAGCTTAAAAAGCAATGAAAACTGCCTCAGAATTCGAGAAGCAAGGGCTCCTGGAACTCTGGAAAGATCTGAAGGCCAAACACAATGCTCTCAGCAAAGTGGAATCAGCAAGGCGAAGAAAGAGCAAAAAGAAGAAGACTCAAGATCGTTTCTTCAAAGATCCCTTTGACTTTGCAAGAAAGCTGTTTGAACAACCCAAATCAGGGACTCTCACAGTGGGCAAGGAAACCCTAGAGCAGCATCTCAGGGAAACATATTCCGATTCTCAGCGCGAGGCACCACTTGAAATCCAGAATCTGGTTTGGCCTGCAGCGCCAGAAGGAAAATTCAATAACAAACCACCAACACTGGATGAAGTGAAGAACGTAGTAAAGAAAGCCAGAGCCAAGTCAGCACCTGGACCAAACGGAATACCATACCTGCTCTACAAGAAATGCCCAAAAGTGCTCGAGTGGCTCCACAAGATGATTCGATCAGCATGGAGGAACCAGAAGATCAGCGACCAATGGATGAGAGCTGAAGGAGTGTACATTCCGAAGGAGCAGAACTCCAGCAGCATCAATCAGTTCAGGCCAATATCACTTCTGAACGTCGAGGGGAAAATCTTCTTCTCTGTTATGGCAGCAAGATTGACAAAATACCTGACTGAAAACAAGTATCTGGATATGTCAGTCCAAAAGGGAGGCATACCAGGAATGCCTGGATGCTTGGAACATGCCACGTTGATTTGGGATGCCATCCAAAAAGCAAGAACAGAGAAGAGAGACATTGACGTAGTTTGGCTTGATCTGGCGAATGCATATGGATCAGTTCCACACGATATGATCCAGCTGGCTCTTGAAATGTATCACATCCCAGAAAACATCCGAACAATGCTGAGGAAGTATTTCCAAGGGTTCTCAATGCGGTTCTCTACCAAAGAATACACCACGGACTGGATAGACCTAGAGGTGGGCATTGCAATGGGCTGTGCAATCTCTCCCATACTGTTCGTGTTGGCAATGGAAGTCATCTTGAAAGCTGCAATGAAGAGTTCAGGTCCAGTGAATCTGGGAGATGGATACCAGATGCCTCCTCTGAAAGCTTTCATGGATGACACAACAGTCTTGTCCACGGATGAGGAAGAGACACACCAAATCTTAAAGCAGCTGGATGAGCTGGTGGCCTCTTCAAGAATGAGGTTCAAACCTAAGAAATCCCGAAGTCTCTCACTGCGAAAAGGAAAAGTGGCAGATTCAGTCAAATTCATGGTAGCCAACCAAGCCATCCCCACTGTCACAGAAGAGCCAGTAAAAAGTCTCGGAAGATGGTATGATGACTCCCTGAAAGACACACAAAGGGGATGTGAAACCAAGCAAACAGCAGAAGAAGGCCTGAAGAAAATAGATAACTGCGGACTGCCAGGCAAATACAAAGTCTGGTGTCTACAGTTCATGCTGATACCAAAGCTGCTGTGGCCACTGCTAATCTATGACATTTGCACCAGCACAGTGGAAGCAATGGAAGCCAAAATCAACAAATACACAAGAAAATGGCTCGGTGTCCCACCTGGTCTCACTGATGTTGCATTCTACTGTCGTCAAGCAATGCTGAAGCTACCTGTCAAATCCATAGTGGAGGAATACAAAGTTGGAAAAGCAAGACTGTTGAGCATGCTGGAGGAATCGGAGGACAATATCGTGAGAGCAGTTCATCCAAAGCTGAGAACTGGCAGAAAGTGGAAAGTCCAAGAGGCTGTAAACAATGCCAAGAGAAACCTCAGCATCAAAGAAATAATTGGACACACGCAAACCAACAGACAGGGACTGGGAGCAACAAAAATGCAGTGGTGGTCCAAAGCCAAAGGGAAGGAAAAAAGAGACATGATCATACAGGAGTTGAAGGAAGAAGAAGATGTCAAAAGAGTGCAGAAGGCAGTCCAGCAAGGTCAACAGGGGCAATGGACAACATGGGACAGTGCACTCCAAAGAAGTCTCAGCTGGAACGATATGTGGCACATGGCTCCTCTAAGGATAAGCTTCCTCCTCAGATCTGTATATGACCTGCTCCCCTCGAATGCAAACTTAGTGAAATGGGGGAAAGCAGACGACCCAGCATGTCCGCTCTGTCAGAAGAAACAAACAGTGGAACATGTCCTAAGCTCTTGCAAAGTGCGCTAGCCCAAGAAAGGTATACATGGAGGCACAACCAAGTTCTGAAAGTGATCACAGATGTGGTTAGCGAAAAAACCATGACCCCAAACGCACCAATTGCTATGACAACGTTCTACAAAGCAGGAGGGAAACAGGTCTGGCCCGAAAGGGCTATGACAACCAGCACATTGCCAAAGGGTCTTCTGGATGGAGCAGTCGACTGGGAGTGTACAGCAGACCTCCCAGAGTGGAGAAATTACCCAGATGTCATCAGCAAGACAGGCATGAGACCAGACATCGCTCTCCACTCTGACTCCTCAAAACAAGTGATTCTGATAGAACTCACTGTGCCATACGAAAGCAGAATGGAAGAAGCACATATCTACAAGACGGAAAAATACGCCGGTCTTGCCAGCACCCTGAAGAAAGCAGGTCTGCGGGTCAAAATCTTCGCCATAGAGGTCGGGGCAAGAGGGTTTGTGGGCACCTCCGCTTATGATCTCATGAAACAACTCGCCATTTCTGGGAAGAAGAGGACTAGAGCCCTTAAAGCGATGGCAGAGGCAGCAGAAAGGAGCTCAAGCTGGATCTGGGCAAGGAGGAACCAAAAAAGTGAACTTCATAAGGATTAAATTCCCTACAGATGATGTGTGCCCCGTTAGCACATTGGTAAAACCGCGTACCGCAGTTCTGAAGCGCAGAATCGCCCAGGTTCGATCCCCGGCGTGGGAAAAAAAAAAAAAAAAAAAAAAAAAATAGACAACAGCAGAAGGGCATCCAGGAGTCATGACCTGGATGTGGCCCGGCCCCCCGAGAGTGTAAGGAATTCAGGGCCGAAACACTTGTCTAAAGGGGGTTACTTCTCTGAAGACCTTCTGTTGTCTAGCTCTCCCTAGAGTTTCTTTCTACCTAAAGTGGAAAGAACATAAAATACAGACATTCTATTCATATCCAAGCCATGGGTCCCCTGGGAAGAATTAATTATAAAACAGACTCGAGAAATTGCTGTCTCTGTGAATTGAAAAATTTTGTGTAGAAAATTTTTTGGGGAAAAATTGGGCTGAATTTTGGACACATTTATTGGCAGTTGATGACATCAATAAAGGGAATTGAAATAAGGACGTTTCTCTATATTTTGAGAAAAGAGAGACAATAACAATGACAATGACAATGATGCTTTATTTTGACAATGATGCTTTATTTTCCAACGGTAAAAGTTATTGGCTAAAGGCCATTTTTCAAACTTGCCGTTGCTATTCTATACGCATGACATTTGTTTACAGTAACAAGTACAGCTCAAGGAAGATACATGCTGAATACTAAAATTAAGATAACATTGCAATGAAATCAAGAAACGTACACAGTCAGCACTTAGATATATATATATAGAGAGAGAGAGATAGAGAAGATAGAGAGAAAGAGAGAGAGAGAGTGAGTGAGAGAGGGAGAGAGAGAATGACAATGACAATGACAATGATGCTTTATTTTTTACAATGGTAGAAGTTATTGACTAGAAGCCAATTTTCAAACTTGCTCTTGCTAATCTATACACATGACATTTGTTTACAGCAACAAATAGAGCATAATGAAGGTACAAGAGAGAGAGGGGGGGCACACACAAATACTCACAGGGAGAGAGAGAGAGTGGAGAGCACAGAGAGAGAGAGAGAGAGAGAGGCACACACTCGCACAGAGAGAGAGAGAGAGACAGAGACAGAGAGAGACAGACAGACAGAGAGCCAGAGACAGAGACAGAGAGGCACAGAGAGACAGAGACAGACAGAGACAGACAGACAGAGAGACAGAGACAGAGAGACACAGGGAGAGAGAGAGAGACAGACAGAGAGAGGCACACACGCGCACAGAGAGAGAGAGAGAGACAGACAGACAGACAGACAGACAGATAGAGAGAGAGAGAGAGACAGAGACAGAGACTGAGAGAGTCATTAGCCATCCTTTCAAAACTTCTGGCACAATGCAGTTTTTCACCATTTCTGTAGGGAATCGGCCGCTTAATTTCCCCACAACCCTGTGAGCCACTATGGATCCATTTCCCTCGTGGACCGTGCAAACCGTTCCCATCATTACATTGTCTCCCTTTACCTGTAACTCTTTAGCGCTCTGAGGAGAATTTGAAAGGTTTCGTGCAGGAATATATACATACGCTGCTGATTAAGTATGCAAATTATTCAGGTTTACGTGAAAGTGAAAAGAATGTATATGTAAATGTTCTGTTTTTTTTTTAAACTGATTAAACAGAGTCAATAGATGTCTGATTAGGGTGAGCTATGGGAATTTCTGAAGTTTCTAGTTGCTATGGAAACTTCTGAACTTTGGAATAGCCATGGGAATGGCTGCAGTTAGGTGTAGTAATGCCAAATTCTGAAGTTTGTAGCGAAAGTTAAATAGAGTTTGCTGTATTTTGTAAATGTTCAAATGTACGGAATTTCGCCCCCATCAAAATACCTAACTCATCCACTTCCTCCTGTTCTTCCACCGAACCCAACAAAGAATTAAAGAAAAAAAAACCCAGATAAACAAAGAAACAAATCACACACATCTAAAGGCTTTCTTTCAGTCCTTTCATCTTTGTGTGATCTCCCCCTGTTAAATAGAAAAAATGCTTTAAAAGATGAAAACAACAATAGCAACAACAAATTGTCGACATTTTGTTTAAAATGGTTTGCCTTATCGCTTGATTCGCTCATCAGTCCATGTGCAATTGTTTAAAAGAAGTACATCTCTCTCTTGCATTCATACATTTTTACCGACTTCAAAAGAAAATACGAACACGTGGACATCAAAGTCATGAACTTTCATCATATGACGACAAGACCGACATTCCCTCATCCAAAAATCGAAAATAGAAAGAAAGAAATATATGATATAACTGAAACTAAGAGACAGAGAGAAAGAGAGAGGGGGAGGGGGGGAGGAAGAGAGAGAGAGAGAGAGAGGGGGGAGGAAGAGAGTGAGAGAGAGAGTTTGTGTGTGTCTGTGAGATGTATTGTGTGTGTGTCTGTGTGTGTGTTATGTGTGTGTTGTGTGTGTGCGTGTTGTGTGTGTATGTGTGTATGTGTATATGTGTGTCTGTGC
>JAPXFY010000034.1:2211007-2216007 GCA_030674185.1 Monoplex corrugatus
CACTAAGTGTTGACTTATTAATTAGGTGAGAACAACCAATCAGACCTTGGCATCTGGTTGATTGATTAATTTGGTGAGAACAACCAATCAGACCTTGCCATCTGAAAGGTTTGAGATTTGAAAATATGACCATCATGCTCTGTTCCCAGAGTACAAATTAACAAGGCGCATCATAGCGTGTGCTTTTCCACCGCCACTCTCAGTATTACCAGAGGTGCCCTTTCCTGCCACCACTCTTGATCTCACAGCAGGTGATCATCTTCACGGCATTACTGTAGTAAGTTCTGGATTTTTATAACTTTATTATAATTTGTCATTTGCAGTAAGCTTATACTTTAGTGTCTCTTATTTCTTTAGATTCTAGCTCGAGTCTATTGAGTACCGCGCTAGATTTGCAGAATTCGCACAGTGAGAAAGTATGTTTTGATCTAAACGATGTGCTATCTCACAAGATCTGCAGCACTTAGCGTGGCGGCCACCATTGTGAAGATGGAACTGAGATTTAAATGTAATAACCACTATAGATTTAGCCCCTATTTTCATGTGGCTATTGTAGGACTATGGACAACCATATTCTGCCAAAAGCCAAGATACAAGGCATTGTTGTGCAGAGGAAGAGTATTTTATACTTGACAAGGTTGTATTCACATACTGACATGATGACTGATGAAACACGTGCTCAGCTAATTGATCTGTTTGGTGTATCCCTTATCTGATCAGCACCACTGATAATCATGTAGGCCTATAGAGTGTTGTTTTGATGATATGGTTTAATAGTAATATGCTATACTATTTTGTTATCATTGTCTCTAGCACTTGATCTAGAATTATACTTAATCACATAGAGATAATGGGTAATAGATTACTCAAGTGTGTTGTTCTCTTAACACTGCTGACTGCTATTTGATTAGGTGCTGTTTGTGATGACATAGTTCTCATTGTCAAATAGGCCTACTATGTCATCACCACTGAATATTAACTGTCTGAAAGCTACCAGGATGCAATACATTATTGTGCACTATTTTATACTTGATAATGTTGTATGTGTGTACATAATGGTAGTTGATGAAACATGTGCTCAGCGAATTGATCCAATTGTTGTATCCCTTGTCTGCTCAGCACCACTGCTAATCATTATTAATATAGAATATTGCTTTGATGACATAGCTTAACTAGTAATATGCTATGCTATTTTGTCATCACTATCTCTAGCACTAGACATAGAATTACACATAACTACATGGAGCAAATATTTAATGGATGACTCAAGTGTGTTGACTGCTATTCGATAAGGTAGACCAACTGTTTGTGACGACAGCTCCCATAGTCAAATACTATGTTTGTCGTCACCACTGAATATTAACTGTCCAATAGCTGCCCACTCAGATGTTATGTTACAACTTACTCAGCCCATGGCAGCCGAACAGCTTAATATGACTGTGCATTATTTTGCCAGTACATTATTGAAAGTCTACTCTATGCTAAGGCTATCGAACAAGCAGTATGGTAGTTTACCCTCAACTTATCAAAGGGTTACTCAATGTTTTGTCATCAATTAATTGTTCCATGTTTACAAGTGCTAGTGCTTTAGAGTGTAAATATTGACACCACATATTTTGGTATAATGTAGTAGTTCTTTACACAACATTTTGTTATCAATTATTTATTGCATGTTTACAAATGCTAGTGCTTTTGTTTGTAAATGTTGACATCTTCTGTTAGAATGTAGTAGTTCACTCTTGTACATTGACATTGTTATTTCACAAAATGTGTACTTTGTCATTGTATTTATGAAACCTATTTTGTGTCTTACAGGCACTGTCTTCTTTGATGTCTTCTTTGACTCCTTCTTACCTGTCTCCTTCCTCGTCTTCTTTTCTCAATAATAAAGAGTCAAGAAGCGAAACGAGGACTTGTCTTTTGATTGAGAGACTTCCCTTTCTGCTCTGGATTCAAAGGACCTCCACAGCAATCATCACCAAACCCCTTAACCCACTCATCCATCTCACCTGGCGCTGCGACAAATCAAACTCACCTACAACCCCCCTTAGCCACGCGACCTATCACATATGTATATATGTATGTATGTATGTATGCATGTATGTATGTATGTATGTATGTATGTATGTATGTATGTGTATGTATGCATGTATGTATGTATGTACGTATGTATGTATGTATGTATGTATGTATGTAGTATGTAGTATGTATGTATGTATGTAGTATGTATGTATGTATGTATGTTTGTATGTATATATGTATGTATGTATGTATGTAGTATGTATGTATGTATGTTTGTATGTATGTATGTATGTATGTATGTACGGATGTATGTATGTATGTATGTATGTAGTATGCATGTATGTATGTATGTATGTATGTAGTATGTATGTATGTATGTTTGTATGTATGTATGTATGTATGTATGTATGTATGTTTGTATGTATGTATGTATATAAATGCAAATTTGAAAAAAAATATATAATAGTTTTACTCATTCAAACAGTCTAAATTACTAAATTATGCCTAAAATGTAAACAGAACATGTTTATTTGGTTAACGTGACTCACTTTGAAACACCATGATTTTCAGTATGAAATGCTGGTAGCATACCAATTAGCACATTGCAATAAAAACACAGTATACTAGGTTTGTTGTGTTAGTTGAGTAAGAAGACATACTGACTACATCAAACATCAATTTTTTTTCATGGTTATGATGATAATGTTAATTACTGTGTTGATAATGATGATGATGACGACGACGACGACGATGACGACAATGATGATGATGATAAGCGTCTTCAATGTTCAAACATTTCTGTAATTTAGAAGGATCATATATATCTATGCATGCCACAGATGTACACATTACAAAGATGTATGTATGTATGTATGTATGTATGTATGTATATGTTTGTATGTATGTATGTGTGTATATGTTTGTATGTATGTATGTATGTATGTATGTATATGTTTGTATGTATGTATGTATGTATGTATATGTTTGTATGTATGTATGTATGTATGTATGTATGTATGTAGGTATGTATGTATGTATGTATGTATGTATGTATGTATGTAGATATGTATGTATGTATGTATGTAGGTAGGTAGGTATGCAGGTATGTATGTATGTATGTATGTATGTATGTATGTATGTATGTATGTATGTAGGTATGTAGGTATGTAGGTATGTATGTATGTATGTATGTATGTATGTATGTATGTATGTAGGTATGTATGTAGGTATGTAGGTATGTAGATATGTATGTATGTATGTATGTAGGTATGTAGGTATGTATGTAGGTATGTAGGTATGTAGGTATGTATGTATGTAGGTATGTATGTATGTATGTATGTATGTATGTAGGTATGTATGTATGTATGTATGTATGTATGTAGGTATGTATGTATGTATGTATGTAGATATGTATGTAGATATGTATTATGCATGTATGTATGTATGTATGTATGTAGATATGTATGTATGTATGTATGTATGTAGATATGTATGTAGATATGTATTATGCATGTATGTATGTATGTATGTATGTAGATATGTATTATGCATGTATGTATGTATGTAGATATGTATTATGCATGTATGTATGTATGTATGTATGTAGGTATGTATGTATGTATGTATGTATGTAGATATGTATGTAGATATGTATTATGCATGTATGTATGTATGTATGTATGTAGATATGTATTATGCATGTATGTATGTATGTATGTAGATATGTATTATGCATGTATGTATGTAGGTATGTATGTATGTATGTATGTAGATATGTATTATGCATGTATGTATGTAGGTATGTATGTATGTATGTATGTATGTATGTATGTATGTATGTATGTATGTATGTAGATATGTATTATGCATGTATGTATGTATGTATGTATGTATCTATGTATGTAGATATGTATTATTCATGTATGTATGTAGGTATGTAGGTATACATGCATGTAATCACATACAAACTATAACGTATCTATATTTGTAAATCAGTTGCATGAGATCCAAATTACAAATAATAGATTAAAAAATATATGAATAAAATAATGACTACTTCTTGGATGAGTTTTCTTCTTCTTCTTCTTCTTCTTCTTCTTCTTCTTCTTCTTCTTCTTCTTCTTCTTCTTCTTCTTCTTCTTCTTCTTCTTCTTCGCATTCTTCTTCTTCTTCTTCTTCGCATTCTTCTTCTTCTTCGCATTCTTCTTCTTCGCATTCTTCTTCTTCTTCGCATTCTTCTTCTTCGCATTCTTCTTCTTCGCATTCTTCTTCTTCTTCTTCTTCTTCTTCTTCTTCTTCTTCTTCTTCTTCTTCTTCTTCTTCTTCTTCGCATTCCTCTTCGCATTCTTCTTCGCATATTTTCTTCTTCTTCGCATTCTTCTTCTTCTTTTTCTTCTTCTTCTTCGCATTCTTCTTCTTCTTCTTCTTCTTCTTCTTCTTCTTCTTCGCATTCTTCTTCTTCTTCGCATTCTTCTTCGCATTCTTCTTCGCATTCTTCTTCGCATTCTTCTTCTTCTTCGCATTCTTCTTCTTCTTCCCATTCTTCTTCGCATTCTTCTTCTTCGCATTCTTCTTCTTCGCATTCTTCTTCTTCTTCGCATTCTTCACATTCTTCTTCTTCTTCTTCGCATTCTTCTTCTTCGCATTCTTCGCATTCTTCTTCTTCTTCGCATTCTTCTTCGCGTTCTTCTTCGCATTCTTCTTCTTCTTCTTCGCATTCTTCTTCTTCTTCGCATTCTTCTTCTTCTTCGCATTCTTCTTCGCATTCTTCTTCGCATTCTTCTTCTTCTTCGCATTCTTCTTTTTCTTCGCATTCTTCGCATTCTTCTTCGCATTCTTCTTGGCATTCTTCTTCTTCTTCGCATTCTTCTTTCTTCGCATTCTTCGCATTCTTTCTTCTTCTTCTTCGCATTCTTCTTCTTCGCATTCTTCTTCTTCTTCGCATTCTTCGCATTCTTCGCATTCTTCGCATTCTTCGC
>JAPXFY010000034.1:2243507-2246007 GCA_030674185.1 Monoplex corrugatus
GTCCATGATCGCCAACAGACAAAGAGAAAGAGACAGAGACAGAGACAGAGAGAGAGAGACAGTGAGAAAGAGAGAGAGAGACAGAGCGAAACAGAGAGACGGGCAAATAGACAGAGAGAGAGAGAGAGAGAGAGAGAGAGAAAGAAAGAAAGAGAGAGAGAGAAAGAGAGAAAGAAAGAGAGAGAGAGAAAGAAAGAAAGAGACAGAGACAGAGACAGAGACAGAGAGAGACAGAGAGAGAGAGTACAATTTCTTCGTTAAGCTAATTGTCTATGGCATTTTCTGTTACAGCTATTGACATCGCTGTGGCGGCAGAGGTACAGGAATCTTTCACAGGTAAGTCAACCAGCATCCCCAGTAATCTTTTTTATTCCGTTATCCTGTACATCAGCTACAAAACTTAACCTTTTGCGTCCTCCACCCTGTACACAGCTACAAAAAATTAACCTTTTCACTCCTATCCCTATACACATCTACAGAAAATTTACGTTTTCAATGCTTTAACCTATACACAGATACAAAAACTTAACCCTTTTCACGCCTTCGCCCTATACACACCTACAAACATTAACCTTTTCACTCCTTCGCCCTATATACCAGCTACAAAAACTTAACCTTTTCACTCTTACAACCTATACACAGCTACAAAAACTTAACCTATTCACGCCTTCGCCCTATACACACCTACAAACATTAACCTTTTCACTCCTTCGCCCTATACACAGCTACAAAGACTTAACCCTTTTCACTCCTACAACCTATACACAGCTACAAAAACTTAACCTTTTCAATGCTTTAACTTATGTACAGTTACAAAAACTTAACCATTTCATTTCTTCACCACATGTAACAGCAACAAAAACATAACATTTTCACTGCCTTGTCCTGTCTACCAGCAGCAAAAACTACAAAAGGTTTTTGGCACCTTAGACCTGTGCACAGCTATAAAAACAAATTCTTCTCTCCTTCTCCTTATTTACCAACTACAAAAATGTTAACCTTTTCACTCCTTCAACATGTGCACAGCCAGAAAAAAATTAACCCTTTTATTCCTTCACCCAATCGACTAACTGTAAAAAGTTAACCCTTTCACTCTGACACGTTATCTAACACTTGTACTATCTATCAGCTCGCTAGAGAAAGCCCCCCCCCCCCCCCCCCGTGGGTATGCCGGGGACTCTTTCACTATAAATAGTATCCCCACCTTCTGGAAATTCTGTGCTGGAAATTTCCTCTTTTCTATCACTCTCTTTGTTTCTGCCTTATCTCTTTGTTTTCTGTCAATTCTTCCTATTATTTTCTGCCTTGCTGGTCCATTCACCTGTATGTATTCGATAAAGTCTTATGTACTTTCTCTTAGTATTGATAATTGGGTACATGTATTAAGTGCATTTTTGGCTCTAGGGAAAAGAGATATGCGGAGCAGTTTTAGGTAATATAAGACCGTTTTATATATGCTTTAGTGTCGTTAATATCGTTAAACGGAAGCTAATGGCTATATGCAATATGAACTGAAGTGCTAGAGATAATGACAGAAGCTAATGGCTATATGCTATATGAAATGAAGTGCTAGAGATAATGACAGAAGCTAATGGCTATATGCTATATGAACTGAAGTGCTAGAGATAATGACAGAAGCTAATAGCTATATGCAATATGAAATGTAAGAGATAATGACAGAAGCTAATAGCTATATGTAATATGAAATGAAAGAGATAATGACAGAAGCTAATAGCTATATGCAATATGAAATGTAAGAGATAATGACAGAAGCTAATAGCTATATGCAATATGAAATGAAAGAGATAATGACAGAAGCTAATAGCTATATGCAATATGAAGTGCTAGAGATAATGACGGAAGCTAATAGCTATATGCAATATGAAATGAAAGAGATAATGACAGAAGCTAATAACTATATGCAATATGAAGTGCTAGAGATAATGACGGAAGCTAATAGCTATATGCAATATGAAATGAAAGAGATAATGACAGAAGCTAATAGCTATATGTAATATGAAATGCTAGAGATAATGACAGAAGCTAATAGCTATATGTAATATGAAACGAAAGAGATAATGACAGAAGCTAATAGCTATATGCAATATGAAATGCTAGAGATAATGACGGAAGCTAATAGCTATATGTAATATGAAATGAAAGAGATAATGACAGAAGCTAATGGCTATATGTAATATGAAATGCTAGAGATAATGACGGAAGCTAATAGCTATATGTAATATGAAATGAAAGAGATAATGACAGAAGCTAATGGCTATATGCAATATAAACTGAAGTGCAAGAGACAATTACGGAAGCTAATGGCTATAATTATGCACTATGGATGGAAGTACAAGAGACAATTACGGAAGCTAATGGCTATAATTATGCACTATGGATGGAAGTACAAGAGACAATTACGGAAGCTAATGGCTAAAAGCAACAGGAAATGAAATACAAGGGATAATGACGGAAGCTACTGGCTAAAAGCAACAGGAAA
>JAPXFY010000034.1:2263507-2268507 GCA_030674185.1 Monoplex corrugatus
GTCTGCTGGGTTTTAAGCAACAATAACAATAACAAAACCATGTGTGCTGGCATGATTTTGAAATGGAATGGAAGGGGAGAGGGGAAAGACAGGACCCAGAAAACACTAAGATAGCACCACCAGAATGATTGGAACATTAAGATGGACAGCCAACAGGACATATTTTTTATGACTAAGGGTTTTTTTTTTCTCCTGGGACTCCGGTTTTCCCTTCAGCCCCTTGGCTGTTGGTTTAGGATGTTTTTCTTCCTATTCCAAGGTCAGACTGGACTCGTTGCACTACGCACGATCCATTTACATCAGCCATACCTCTTGATTAAATATTTTCCTATTCTGTCGATCATATGCTTATATTTTCTCTTATGCATTATTTAATAGTAGGATCCTTTACATTCCAAACGCTACTCTTAGCTAGTGCAGCATAATTTCAATTTTAGCCCTGGACCCTCTTTAGAATTAAACAATGTTAATATGGTATGACCACTTTTCAAATAGCAGAATTTATCTCACTTCCGCTCTGACATCGTATTTATCAAAAACACATTTCGATGTCATTTTAGTCAGTTTATTCTTTTTCTCACACTGGACGGAGCAGCAGGGAAGTTTCAGTCTTTTTCGCCTAATTTTTGTATCTGGTGTTTGTTTGTTTGTTTGTGATCTTACGCTTGACAAAGGCCAGTTGGCCGAACATTTGCGCCTGTCTTGTCTGGTTGTATTAATTACGCGTTCTGATTCTTTTTTTCGTGTTTTTTTCTGGTTCCTGTTTGCTTGAAGGCGGGCAGTCACACTTGTTTTGGATTTTATGTTTTTTATGTTGTGGACGGGGATTGGACTCGACATGTCAGCTCTTGGGTTCATGACTCTATTACAAGACTAGACCACCCTGGCTAAAAATTGAGAATATGTGACCCGCTCTGACAAAAGGTACAATAAGTCGGGTGAGGCCTTCTGCTGCTGTAGGCTGAAAACTCTGAACAGGGACAATAAGTCGATTTGGAGTTTTCTGCATTTTTATGCTCTATAACCACTTTTACACCATGTCCTAACACAATAAAGTCAAATTCAATCGATAAGTACAATTTTTTGTATTCACAAGTTCCGTAAAATTTTGGTGATTAAAGTACGCTTTTCTTAAATTCATTTTGTTGTTGTTGTTGTTTTGGATGGATGGACAATTAAGTAAACAAGGAAAGTATGGAATTTCAGCTGATTTGGTTGATATTTAATGCTTGTTGCTAAGGAGTTTCTGACCATACCCTTTCAATTCAGGCCTATTCTCTTCAACATTGATTTTCTCAAAATGGCTGACTTGACCCCTGTCATCTTTGAAAGCCCATAACTTTTTTGTTTTTGTAGCCTGAAACTCAACTTTAGTACCATTTGAAAGCTGAGATTCTAAACTTTATAGTGATACCAAAACCTAAAAATGCCTAAACTGAGACTTATTGTACCTTTTGTCAGAGCAGGTCACATATATGTACACACTGCATCCCCCCCCCCCCCCAACCATCTACATCCCCCTCACACACACACGCCATCTACAACGAACACTAATCCAACATTTTCGAGTCAATTTAAAGTAAACGAGATTGGTCAGGACGGCAGGTCGGGAGGAGAGGGGGGGGGGGGTAGGAGTTGGAAGAGGAAGGGCATGTTATTAAACGAGTCCATATTTGGATCAGTAATATCCATAGAGCCATCAGGCACACCCTGTACACGTGACACAAAAACTGGTTAACACGAAAATGGCCGTTACTGACGACATAAACCACAGGAGTACGTTGACGTCATGGACACAACCTTAGTACAAAATCACTGAGGCGGTTATTTGTGGACTGGGGATAAGGCAGAAACGATAATTATCTTCAGCCAGGCTTTACTGCTGGCTACCAGGTTTATTCCATAACACAATTATCTTTTTATCCCTGCCCTCTGTAGGGGAAACTAGGAAACACAGGGGTAGATAAGCTGGCGAGAAGAGCGAAGCAGGACCACGAGACTACTGCATCCACTGTATCAAATCACTCCCTAAGACATCGATGGAAAAGGATCTTGTGTCCATCCAGAGGAAAGTGGGATCATTATCAGATCACTCCTGAAACCATCAACAGTAAGGGAACTTGTGTACAGAGAGCAGTATGAGCATTATCAGATCATTCCTTCTATCATCGACAGAAAGGGATCTTGTGTCCCAAGAGCATTAAAAGCATTATCAAATCACTCCTCAATTCATCAACAGTAAGGGATCTTGTGTCCAGAGGGCAGTAGGAGCATTATCAGATCACTCCTTGAACCATCGATAGAATGGGATCTTGTGTCCACAGAGCAGTAGGAGCATTATCAGATCACTCCTTAAGTCATCGACAGGAAGGAATCGTGTGTCCAGACCTCAGTAGGAGCATTATCAGATCACTCCTCAATTCATCAACAGAAAGGGATCTTGTGTCCAGAGAGCAGTAGGAGCATTATCAGATCACTCCTGAAACCATCGACACAAAGGAATCTTGTGTACAGAGAGCAGTAGGAGCATTATCAGATCACTCCTCAATTCATCAACAGTAAGGGATCTTGTGTCCACAGAGCAGTAGGAGCATTATCAGATCACTCCTCAATTCATCAACAGAAAGGAATCTTGTGTACAGAGAGCAGTAGGAGCATTATCAGATCACTCCTCAATTCATCAACAGAAAGGAATCTTGTGTACAGAGAGCAGTAGGAGCATTATCAGATCACTCCTCAATTCATCAACAGAAAGGAATCTTGTGTACAGAGAGCAGTAGGAGCATTATCAGATCACTCCTGAAACCATCGACACAAAAGTGTCCTGGGTCCAGTGGGTAGCAAGTTGTCCCGATGAGCGTCTGGACTGGACACAACTGTCTTCAGTGGACTTCAAGTTCAAAACTGCCGCCTCCACTCACCTGCTCTTGTGGTCTAAGGAACCAGACAGCCGCCTGAACACGTAATGCTGCGGCCCACGTGGGGATGCCAGGGGGTTCTTTTGGTGAAAATAGTATCCACCTTATGGAAATTCTGTGCTAGACGTTTCCTCTTTTTTGTCACTCTGTTTATTTCTATCTTTCTCCACACACACACACACACACACACACACATAACTTATACACACACTCGTACACACACATACATCCACACACACGCACATGCACACACGCACACACACACACACACACAAACACACACACACACACACGTACACACACAAACTCTCATACACACTCATCCCCCCCCCCACACAACATACACACACACCTACACACGCACACACACACACACACACACACACATATATATATATATATATATATATATATATATATACACACACACTGACACAGTCTCACACACAGACACACACGCACACATACACACACATACACACAACACCACACACACACACACACACATACACACACACATACACACACACACACACACACAGAGCCACATACACATACACACAGTTTCAACACACACACACACACACTCACTCATCCCCCACCCACCCACAACCTGCATTCTGTAGACACAGAGGGTCACAAAAGGAAGCTGTTTGCACCAGAATAAACCAGAGCATGATGTAGTGAAGGAAAAACCAGCAGAAGAAATGGGTGAGTTCCACCACAGGGGAGATATGACAGGTAAGTAGAAAGTGATGTTGACATCAGACTGCTTCTTCCGTTGGTTTTATCGCACCACCAGCTTCATTACCACGTAGACCCAGGGGAAAAATATAGGACGGACTTACAGGGTGGCTGAGGACAGAGAGGGTGGAAGATGTGCTTGCGGCAACAAGGGACAGATGAATATGGAGGGCCATGATCGCCAACGCCATGTGGCAAGGCATGTGGTCATGGTAATCAGTAAAAAACATGAAATCCCCCTCATACAAAATAACAGCAAATGGCACAACTTTGAGACAGGTTGATAAGTTTAAATAACTGGGAACGATCATTTCACCAGACCCCAGATGCACATCAGAAATAGCCAGCAGAATCGGCGAAGCCAAAACAGCATTCGGGCACATGAAAAGCGTTCTTACCAACAAATGCCTATCAGTTCACATCAGGAAGAGAGTTCTTGAATGTTATATAGAACCGATAATGTCATACAGTTGTGAGGCGTGGACAGTCATCACGCAAAGTCAGAACAAAATTGAGGCAACTAAAATGTTTCTAAGAAGAACGTTGAGAGTTCCATGGACAGCAAAGAAACGAAAAAAGAGACAATAGACAATCTTGAAAGAGGAAGACACAAGAAAATCATTAATAAACAAGATTAGGAGAAGACAGGCAACATTTATAGGACACATTATGAGAAAATGGGAATTAGAGCAACTGGTCACAGCAGGAAAGCTGGAGGGAAAGAGAACACCAGGTAGTCCCAGGAAGAAAATATTGGACGGACTTGCAGGGTGTGTGAGGACAGAGAGGGTGGGAGATGTACTTGCAGCGACAGGGAATTCGTGCGGAGGGCCATGATCACCAACGCCATACGGCAGGGCACTTGATGATGATGATGATGATGATGATGATGATGATGATGATGATGATGATGATGATGAATCTCCCTAGTGAGAAACATAATCCCTTTATCATGGAGCCGAAGTGTATGAAAATTCCCCATCCACCCACCCCCCTTCCCGTCCCTGTCAAGGGACCACTACTACCTCCATCCAGCAAAAGCCCTGTGTACTACAAGCACCAGGGACAGTAAACGGGATAAACAGTGACCTGATCTGGGTCAAAGGTCTAGATGGTGAAGGGGTCACACATTTGGAGGTCATGATTGTAAGCAAGGTCAAGGTCAGAGTGGACGAAGCAGCAGGGAAGTTTCAGTCTTTTTCTCCTAATTTTTTATTTGGTGTTTGTTTCTTTCTCTTTCTCCTGTCCATGGAGGGTGGGGGAGATGCTAGGGGCAACGAGAGATAGAGATAGTTGGAAGTCCATGGTCGTCAACGCCATGCGGCAGGGCACCTGATG
>JAPXFY010000034.1:2283507-2286007 GCA_030674185.1 Monoplex corrugatus
AGAAGAAGAAGAAGAAGAGAAGAAAAGAAGAAGAAGAAGAAGAAGAAAGAAGAAGAAGAAGAAGAAGAAGAAGAAGAAGAAGAAGAAGAGAAGAAGAAGAGAAGAAGAAGAAGAAGAAGAAAAGAAGAAGAAGAAGAAGAAAAGAAGAAAGAAGAAGAAGAAAAGAAGAAGAAGAAGAAGAAGAAGAAGAAGAAGAAGAATGCGAAGAAGAAGAGAGACAGAGATAGAAGAGAGAGAGAAGAGAAGAAGAAGAAGAAGCAAGAAGAAGAGAAGAAGAGAGAAGAGAGAGACAGAAGAGAGAGAGAGAGAACGAGAAAGAAGAGAAAGAAGAGAGAGAAGAAGAAGAAGAAGAAGAAGAAGAAGAAGAGAAGAAAAAGAGAAGAAGAAGAAGAGAACAAGAAGAAGAGAGAAAAGAGAGACAACGAGAAGAAAGAAGAAGAGAGAAGAAGAAGAAGAAGAAGAGAGAAGACAGAAGAGAAGAAGAAGAAGAAGAAGAAAGAAGAAGAAGAAGAAGAGAGACAGAAGAAGAGAGAGAAGAGAGAGAAGAGAGAAGAGAAGAGAAGAGAAGAAGAAGAACAAGAGAGAAGAAGAAAAAGAAGACAGGAAGAGAGAGAAGAGAGAGACAGAGAAGACAGAGAGAGACAGAGAAGAGAAGAGAGAGACAAAGAAGAAGAAGAGAGACAGAGAGAGAAGAAGAAGAACAACACAGAAAGAAGAAGAAGAAGAAGAAGAAGACGAGAAGAAGAAGAAGAAAAGAGAAGAAGACAGAAGAGAGAAGAGAGACACAGACAGAGAGAGAAGAAGAAGAAGAAAGAAGAGACAAGAAGAAGAGACAGACAGAGAGAAGAAGAGAAGAAGAGACAGAGAAGAGAGAGAACAAGATATGAACAGATATTTGAAAGAAGAAGAAAAACCAGAGGCAAGAGAGATAAGGAAGGAAGAAAGTATGAAGTTATGGAGTACAAATTTGACAAGTACAAGAAGCAAACCAACAAGAACAGAGTAAAATGAATGAAGAAGACAAAAGATCTAAATGAAGATGAACAAGAAGAGTAATGAAGACCACGTAACAAAGAAAGAAGAAGAAGAAGAATGACAGAAGAAGAAGAAGAAAAAAGAAAAATGCAGAAGAAGAGAAGAAGAAGAATGCAAAGAAGAAGAATGCGAAGAAGAATGAGAAGAAGAAGAGAAAAGAAAAGAAGAAGAAGAAGAAGAATGGAAGAGAGAAGAAGAATGCGAAGAATGCGAAGAAGAAGAATGCGAAGAAGAAAGAAATGACGAAGAAGAGAAAGAAGAAGAAGAAAAGAAGAAAGAAAGAAGAAGAAGAAGAGAAAGAAGAGAGAAGAAGAAGAAAGAAGAAGAACGAGAACAAAAAGAACGAACAAAACAAACAAGCAAAACAACAAAAACAGAACAAAAAGAATAGAAGAAGAAGAAGAGCAGAAGAAGAAGACGAAGAAGAAAGCGAAGAAGAAAGAAGAAGAATGAGAAGAAAGAATGTGAAGAAGAATGCGAAGAAGAATGCGAAGAATCGAAGAAGAATGCGAAGAAGAATGGAAGAATGCGAAGAAGAAGAAGAAGAAGAAGAAGAAGAAGAAAGAAGAAGAAGAAGAAGAAGAGAAGAAGAAGAAGAAGAAGAAGAAGAAGAAGAAGAAGAAGAATGCGTAGAAGAAGAATGCGAAGAATGCGAAGAAGAAGAAGAAGAAGAAGAAGAAGAAGAAGAATGCGAAGAAGAAGAAGAATGCGAAGAAGAAGAAGAATGCGAAGAAGAAGAAGAAGAATGCGAAGAAGAAGAAGAAGAAGAAGAAGAAGAAGAAGAAGAAGAAGAAGAAGAAGAAGAAGAAAGAAGAAGAAGAAGAAGAAGAAGAAAGAAGAAGAAGAGAATGCGAAGAAGAAGAGAAGAATGCGAAGAAGAAGAAGAAGAAGAATGCGAAGAAGAAGAAGAAGAAGAAGAATGCGAAGAAGAAGAAGAAGAATGCGAAGAAGAAAGAAGAAGAAGAAGAAGAAGAAGAAGAAAAAGAAGAATGCGATGAAGAAGAAGAAGAAGAAGAAGAAGAAGAAGAAGAAGAATGCGAAGAAGAAGAAGAAGAAGAAGAAGAAGAAGAAGAAGAAGAAGAAGAAGAAGAAGAAGAAGAAGAAGAAGAAGAAGAAGAAGAAGAACAAGAACAAGAACAAGAACAAGAACAAGAACAAGAAGAACAAGAAGAACAAGAAGAACAAGAACAAGAAGAAGAAGAAGAAGAAAAAGAAGAAGAAGAAGAAGAAGAAGAAGAAGAAGAAGAAGAAGAAGAAGAAGAAGAAGAAGAAGAAGAAGAAGAAGAAGAAGAAGAAGAAGAAGAAGAAGAAGAAGAAGAAGAAGAAGAATGCAAAGACGAGGAAGAAAAAGAATGCAAAGAAGAAGAAGAAGAATGCAAAGAAGAAGAATGGAAAGAAGAAGAATGAGAGAGAGTGAGAGAGAGTGAGAGTGAAAGTGTGAGATAGAGTGAGATAGCGTGAGAGA
>JAPXFY010000034.1:2301007-2306007 GCA_030674185.1 Monoplex corrugatus
CAGCAACATTTAAAGGACAGTTTATGAGGAAAGGGGAATTGGAACACGTGGTCACAACAGGAAAGCTGGAGGGAAAGACAGCACTAGGTAGACCCAGGAAGAAAATAGTGGGTGGACTTGCAGGTGGTTGAGGACAGAGAGGGTGGGAGATGTGCTTGCAGCGACAAGGGACAGATACATATGGAGGCCATGATCACCAACACCATGCGGCAGGGCACATGCTGATGATGATGACTATGGTTGACAATGCAGGATGCTGGTGGACATGGTGCTGGAATCAAAGGGTTAAAACAGTCTCAAAACTACTCTACTGAGTTATTTTTAAATTAATCATTATTTTGAGCGTGACATTTTTATGGATTCCTGATACTAGCGCCCAGCTGCAGAACGAAAACGTGTGGTAAAGTATATTCCAGAATATTCATGAAATTTACAACTGTCATCATCATCCATTAAAACACCATTTCTTCCTGGCTGCGTAATATCCACCTTTTCTACAACAATACTGCTTTCTTTCATATTGATGTTTAGTCATAGCCTGGATCCTGTTTTGCATAAATCATTCAAAAGAGGAACCAGAAAAAAAACACGAAAAAAGAATTAAAACGCGTATTTAATACAAAATCCAAAACCAGTGTGACTGCCCGCGTTCAAGCAAACAGGAACCAGAAACAACACGAAAAAAGAAGAATAAGAATGAGAGTGTCAAGGTCAGCTGGTGGTTTTGACAGAAACACACCACCATCAGTTAAAGGGAGACAAGAGAGTAACAACATTCACTCAGCCTCCTCCTTCACCTTCCCAACTCCCATGAAAAGGTTTTACAGGATTTAAAGGTGTTTAGCACAACACTGGAGTTCATCAGGCTAATGTGTGTTTTTCTGTGAGATAGACAGGTCTTATATACAGACACACAGCTACACAGCCTGTGAGAGAGATAGAAAGGACAGACAGAGAAAGAAAAGGAGAGGAGAGAGAGAGAGAGAGGAGAGAGAGAGATGAGAGAGAGATAGAGATGGAGAAAGAGAGAGAGATGGAGAGAGAGAGATGGAGAGAGATAGAGAGAGAGAGATGGAAAGAAAGAGAGATGGAGAGAGAGAGAGAGAGACAGAGAGAGGAGGAAGAGAGACAGAGAGAGACAGAGAGAGACAGAAGGAGGGAGAGAGAGAGAGAGGAGAGAGAGAGAGGGAGAGGCAGAGAGAGAGAGGGAGAGAAAGAGAGATGAGACAGAGAGAGTAGGAAGGAGGGAGAGAGAGACAGAGAGAGAAAGGGGGAGGGAGAGGAGAGAGAGAGAGGGAGAGAGACACACAGACAGACAGACACATAGACAGTGCGGAAGCATACGTTTCCATAATACCACGATCATCTACAACGACAACAACAACATTAATACCATCACCACCACAACAACTCCCAACACTACCACCACCATCACCATAATCAACTACAACGACAACAATAACAACAACGACAGTGACAACAACAACAATACCACCATCATCACTACTACCACAACTCTCAGCATCACCAATATCGCCCATGATCTGCTACAACGTCAACAACAACAACAACCCCACAACTCTCAACACCAACACCATCACCATAATCAAGTACAAACAACAACAACAACAACAACAATACTACCACCACCACCACACAACTCCCAACACCTCCACCATCACCATAATCAAGTACAACAACAACAACAACAATACTACTACCACCACCACCACCACAACTCCCAACACCTGCACCATCACCATAATCAAGTACAACAACAACAACAACAATACTACTACTACCACCACCACAACTCCCAACACCTCCACCATCACCATTATCAACTGCAACGACAACAATAACAACAACAGTATCACCACCACCCACCTCCATCAACCACCACAATCCTAAATACCACCACCATCACCATGATTAACTACAACAAAACAACATCAACAACAACAACAGAAGTCCCAACAACAACACCGTCACTCTAATCAACTACAACAACAACAACAACAACAATACCTCAACCAACAGCAACAACTACGACAACAACATCAACAACAACAACACAACTCCCAACAACAACAACATCAGCAATAACAACATAACTCCCAACAACAACACCATCACTATAAACAACTACAACGATAACAACAACAACAACAATACCACCACCACCATCACCACCACCACCACCACCACCACCACCAACAACAACAACAACAACATCAATATCAACAACATGAGACATTGCGTGAGCAGTCCGGACCTGACAGAAAGGGGCACGCAATGTCGTGATGATTGGATTTGTCAATTTGTGTTTGAAGAAGGCAACGTTTTCGAAAAATCAAAGACCAACATCTCTCTCTCTCTCTTTCTCTCTCTCTCTGTCTCACTCTCTCTCTTTCTCTCTCTCTGTCTGTCTGTCTCTCTCTCTTTCTCTCTCTCTCTCTCTATCTCTCTCTGTCTCTCTCTCTCTCTCTCTCTCTCTCTCTCTCTCTCTCTGTCTCTGTCTTTGTGTGTGTGTGTGTGTGTGTGTGTGTGTGTGTGTGTGTGTGTGTGTGTGTGTGTGTGTGTGTGTGTGTGTGCGCGCGTGAAGGTGTGTGTGAGTGTGTGCGTGTGTGTGCGTGTGAGTGCTGGGTGTGTGTATCTATGTGTGTATGTGTGTGTGTGTGTGTGTATGTGTGGCTTGTTTGTGTGTGTGTGTATGTGTGTGTGTATGTGTGTATGTGTGTGTGTGTGTGCGTATGTGTGTGTGTGTGTGTGTGTGTGTGTGTGTGTGTGTGTGTGTGTGTGTGTGTGTGTGTGACTTGTTTGTGTGTGTATGCATGTGTTTGTTGGAGACTGGTTCTAATCACACACACACACACATACACATACAAAAACACACACATATATACAAACACACACACACACACACACATACAACACACACACACACACACACACACACAGAGAGAGACACAGAGAGAGTGATACAGAAATACAGAGAGAGACACAATAAAGAGACAGAGAAGGAGAGGGAGACAGAGGAGAGAAGAGACAGAGAGAAAGAGAGAAGAGAGAGAGAAGAGAGAGAAGAGAGAGAGAGAGAGAGAAAGAGAGGAGAGAGAAAGAGACAGAGAGAGAGAGACAGAGAGAGAGAGTCAGAGAGACAGACAGACAGACAGACAGAGAGACAGAGACAGAGAGAGATGCACGCAGGAACCATACCATCATCTCAGCCACCTGCACAATCACCAAAGATAACAGCAACATCAACAACAACAACCACCTTCACCACCACCACCACCAGAACAACAACAATAACAACAACAAAAACAGCAACAAGCAACAAGCACAGGTGGAAATGAAGCAAGCAAGCAAGCAAGCAAACAAACAAGCACAACAACAAGAAGGACAACTTGATTAAAACATTGCGTGAGAGCGACAGGTCAGCAGAGTCTTGTAACAATCAGTGTGTTGGTCAAGTCTGAGAGCGGAGCATGAAGAATTGTCCACAGCATGATATTAAACGTCACTCACAGTTCACAGAGCTAGACACACAGGGACACTGACAGATACATGGGACACTGATAGAGGCATGATACATGTCGTCACCACCATCACCACCTCTCTGTCTGTCTGTCTGTCTGTCTGTCTGTGTCTCTTTGTCTTTGTCATCTCTCCCACCTCACACCCCCTGTCTCTGTGTATCTTGTCTATCTGTCTGTCTGTCTGTGTCTGTCTGTGTCTCTGTGTCTGTCTATAATTACAATATTTTATATAGCGCAAAATTACAATTACAATATTTATATAGCGCAAAATCTTGATAAAATCAAATCTAAGCGCTGAAGCAGACACACACGCAAGCACGCACGCACGCACGCACGCACCACACACGCACGCACGCACACACACACACACACACAACACACACACCACACACACACACACACATGCATGGCTATAAATGGGAGAAAGAATAAAAGCAATAAAAGCAAGAATAAAAGCAATGGGAAAATTATAGAGAGCATAGCATATACAATTATATATTATAACCATGTGATTCCCTCCGAGCGGAGACAGGCTGCAGAGGGGGGGGGGGGGTGAGTGAAGTTAGGATTTTATGCGGAGGAGAAAAGGTGAGTTTTGAGAGCGGACTTGAAGGAGACAAAAGTAGGTTGCTGACGGACTGAGAGAGGAAGTTTGTTCCTGGAGAGTGGACCAGAAACAGAGAAGGCTCGTGGACCATAGGTATTGAGCTTAGTGCGTGGAAAGCGAAAAGTCAGAGGATCGGAGGCAGAGCGGAGGGTACGTGAGGGAACATAGATCTCAAGTAGGCTTGACAGGTAATCGGGGGCTGCGTTATTGAGGCTTTTGTAGCACATGGTGTCTAGTTTGTACTGTATGCGCTTTGATACAGGGAGCCAGTGAAGTTGTGCCAGGAGAGGAGATATGTGGTCAGCTTTTTTCTTTTTGAGTACAAGGGGTACAGCATTGTTTTGAATGCGCTGTAGGATTATGAAGGAGAGAACGAGTTTTGCAGTTGTTTCGACAGAGAGATACTTCCTGATCAGCCTTATACGATGGAGATGATAGTAGCAGGATCTGGCAGTTTGAGAAACAAAGTTGTTCATGGAGAGGGTAGAGTCAATGCAGACACCAAGGTTTTTAGCTGAATCAGAAATTGGGACTGTGTTACATAATGGGAGAGAAAGAGGAGGCAGCTGAGAAAGTTTCTGACGGGTGCCAATGAGGATAGCTTCTGTTTTGTCGTCATTAAGCTGAAGTCTATTGTGTGTCATCCAGTTCTTAATGTCCGAGTAACACTCAGTGGTGCGAGTCAACAGGCGCTGTATATTATCAGGTGAGTCACTGTCTTGAAGTTGGGTGTCATCAGCATAGAAATGGTGTTTTATAGAGTGGGAGTTGATGATGGTGGACAGGGGGGAGGTGTAAAGAGTGAAAAGAACAGGGCCAAGGACAGATCCTTGTGGAACACCACAGGTCAG
>JAPXFY010000034.1:2313507-2318507 GCA_030674185.1 Monoplex corrugatus
ATGACATGTGTATCTGTGTAACTTATCTTCAAAAACAGGAACATATATATATAATGTATGGCCTCCCAACACGAAATCAGTCAACCAGCATTTTGGGCATTTTGAGATATACATATCACTGGAAAGTGTACATTTTGCTGATTATTTTGGTACTCGAATAAAGCTTGTACTCAAAAAATGTAGAAGTTATGTATGTTTAAAATCATTAAGTTGTATGATGGCCATTTTGAGAAAACGGCCTCTAAAGTTTTTGTGTGCTCTCCTATACATTTTCCTTAAATTTCTTTATTTGGTGGCTTTGACCAGTCTGTTTCTAATTTTCGCTGTCATTATCTGAAAGGTGCACCAAAGAGCTTTCCGTCAGTATATTACATGTGGGGGTACTGTACAGGTTACGGTTCATAATAAGAGACAAAAATAGGTACTTTTGGTAGGAAACTGCGTTCTTTCTGCTGCGATCAGTGCATTAAAATACCAATTTAAATTGATTAGTAACATTTTTTTTCAAGAAAAATTTTCTGTGGGGGATAGATTATAGTCTACAGAAATGAATTTTGAGAACGACTGACTGCGAGTTGAGACTGATTTCGTGGTGTGAGGTCATATATATAATATAATATAATATAATATATATAATATAATATAATATAATATAATATAATATAATATAATATAATATAATATAATATAATATAATATAATATAATATAATATAATATAATATAATATAATATAATATAATATAATATAATATAATATAATATAATATAATATAACATAAACGAGCTATCCTGGCTGTTGAACAATTTAAGAGTTGATATTCCACCAAGTGTTTGTTTCAGAAATTCAGCACGGTATAGTTAACGAACTGTAATCATGTTTATTACAAAAATATCAAACAATTGTCGACAGCACGATTGAACAACCAATCTTAGATTCTAAGCATGCTTTGCGCCTAAGCAAACTTAGAAAAGACGTGTGTACAGTGAGAAGTTAAGCAAACCTGTGCTATCCGATTTCCTCTCGTTGAGAAAACTTTTTACTGGTAAGCAACACTTACAGCACTTTAAGATCTGCTTGTGCAGTCATACCCAGGTCACAACTGCTGACTTTACGTAGGACCACATGGGAAGTAACTGTCTGACTCTCTTCCGCTGGTGTGCGTGTGCGTGTTAAGGAGTAAAGGGAGATAATCAGTGACATGAATTGAAATCACATTTTTTTTCTTCTCTGTGTCTCTGTCTGTCTCTGTCTCTCTCTCTCTCTGTCTCCCTCTCTGTCTGTCTGTCTGTCTCTCTGTCTCTCTCTCTCTTTCTCTCTCTGTCTCCCTCTATCTCTCTCTCTTTCTCTCTCTCTCTCTCTCTGTCTGTCTGTCTGTCTCTCTTTCTCTCTCTCCCATTCTCTCTCTCTATCTCTTTCTCTCCATTCTCTCTCTCTCTCTCTCTCTTCTCTCTCTCTCACTCTTTCTCTCTCTCACTCTATCTCACTCTCTCTCTCACTCTCACTCTCTCTCACTCTCTCTCTCTCTCACTCTCTCTCACACTCTCTCTTTCTCTCTCTGTCTATCTCTCTCTTTTTTTTCTTTTCTTTTTTTTTTTTGGAGGGGGGGTTGGGGGTGTTACAGAAAAAGAAATCAGCACAGTCATAGGGGGCAAAATTGATGGTCTGATGGGTTGCTGCTATTTCGGGAGACAGGGCTGGAGTTGTGAGTGACGTATTATCAGAAAGACCTGTCAACCCCTCACGGTTCACAGACAACTTCTATTATATCGCCGCTGCTGATCGTGGTCTGGAATGGGTCCTTCGTTGATTTCGTTTTTTATGACATATAATAATTCCATGGACAGCAAAGAAAACAAACGAGACAGTCTTGATGGAGGCAGACACAAACAGATTATTGATAAGGAAGATTAGGAAAAGACAGGCAATATTTATAGGCCATTTTATGAGGAAAGGGGAATTAGACCACCTAGTCACAACAGGAAAGCTGGAGGGAAAGAGGGCACCAGGTAGACCCATGGAAAAAAAATATTGGACGGACTCGCAGAGTGGCTGAGGACAGAGAGAGTGGAAGATGTGCCTGCGGCGACAAGAGATAGATAGATATGGAGGGCCATGATCGCCAACGCCATGTGGCAAGGCACTTGATGATGATGATGATGATGATGATGATGATGATGATGATGATGATGATGATGATGATGATGATGATGATGATGATTATGATGATGATGATGATGATGAATATTGTATACGAAGGCGTGGTGGTCAAGTGGGAAGACATGGGACTTCCAAACAGAAGATCCTGGGATTGATTCACCCAGACACTTTTGCCTGGTGGGCATAGAGGGGACAGTTTTCTATAGCTCTCTGGTCAACGTGCATGCAGACCTGCCAGTACCTTAACCTTTTGACTCTCTCACCCTATCCACCAGTTTCCTGCATTGTTAACTATAATCATCATCATCAGGTGCCCTGCAGCATGGCGTTGGCGATCATGGACTTCCATCTGTCTCCATCTCTTGTTGCCCCGAGCATCTCCTCCCCCTCCTCGTCTTCAGCCACTCTGCAAGTCCGTCAGCATTTTCTCCCTTGGTCTACCTGGTGCTCTCTTTCCCTCCAGCTTTCCTGTTGTGACCAGGTACTCCAATTCCCGTTCCTCATAAAATGGCCTATAAATGTTGCTTGTTTTTTCCTAATCTTCCTTGTGTCTGCCTCTATCAAGACTGTCTTGTTTGTTTTCTTTGCTGTCCATGGAACTCTCAACATCCTTCTTAGAAACCACATCTCGGCTGCCTCGATCTTGTTCTGGCTTTGCTTGTGACTGTCCATGCCTCACATCCGTACAACAGTATTGGTTCTATATAACATTCAAGGAATCTCTTCCTGATGTTAATTGATAGGCATTTTTTGGTAAGAATGCTTGTCATCTTCTTGAATGCTGTTTTGGCTTGGCCGATTCTGCTGGTTATTTCTGATGTGCACCTGCCGTCTGATGAAATGATCGTTCCCAGGTATTTAAACTTATCAGCCTGTGTCAAGGTTGTGCTGCTTGCTGTTATTTTGCATGAGGGGATTTCATGTTTTCTACTGATCACCATGAATTCAGTCTTCCTGCTGTTTAGTTCCAACCCCTTACCTTTGCTTTCTATTTCTAGTATATTCACAAGGTTTTGTAGGTCCCTTTTATTTTCTGCAATTAGCACGGTGTCATCTGCGTATCGAATGTTGTTTACCATTTTCCCTCCAACCTTTAATCCAGGGTCTTCTTCTAACTATAATGGCAAAGCAAAAACTTAACATTTGACTCCCGCACCCTGTACACCAGTTTGCTGCAGGAAGCTGAGGGGATAGGGTATAGGAGTCAAAGAGTTAATTTTTTTGCAGTTGGTGGATAGGGTGCAGGAGTCATAGGGGTTAACTGCCACCGTGTGTCTACGCTTGCAGAATATCAGATACACACGTTAAAGATCCTAAAAAGTCATGTAAATGGCTGGCTAATGGAAATATGAACTCACATGGTATGCAAACCAACCAAAGACTTGGGTATACCAGTCGCTGTTGTGTAGTGGTTAGTGCTCCGGACTACTGACTGGAAGGTTGTGGGTTCGAATCCCCATCAGTCCCTCCAAAAAATATCATTGTGGGATTTTTCGGCTCTAACCGGCTCCTACCCAGAGTTGCGCGTCCTATGGGCTCATTGGGAAGACTGTGATCACACAGTCGAGTCTCATCCACTTCACAGATGCGTCATTGAAGGTTATTGCTCAGAACTTCTGACCAGCACCGCAGGTGTATGTATCTCTCGGGCCTGGGTGACGCCAGGATATAGTATGATAGTAAGCGTAGAGTACAACCCTGTCACGCAGTCTCAATCCTAAATGGAACTCCATAGCATCATGATTATCATCCTCATCAACATCATCGTCGTCGAATTGTAAAAACTGGTCCAGCTTCTGTGGCCATTAAGATGGCCATTTAATCAGCTTGCTTGATAGTTCTTTCGACAGATTGGTGGACTCAAGATTTGATATCTGCAGTTCCATCCTAACCCACAACATTTCCTCATCTGTGCTAGAAATTTCCACTTTGTTAATAATAATAATAATAATAATGATGATGATAATAATAATAATATAATTCAATATTTATATAGCGCAAAATCTTGATAGAAATCAAATCTAAGCGCTGAACATACACATACGCACGCATACACACACACTTTGTTAATAATAATAATAATAATAATGATGATGATAATAATAATAATAATAATTACAATATTTATAAAGCGCAAAATCTTGATAGAAATCAAATCTAAGCGCTGAACCTACACACACACACACACACACACACACACACACACACACACACACACACACACACACACACACACATGGCTATAAATGGGGAAAAAGAAGAAAGCAATAGAAAATTACAGAGAACACATTACATACAAATATATACTACAATGTGTTCCTTTGCTTTCTGTCGTTTCTTCCTAACAATTTCCTGATCCATTCACCTGTATATTTTTAATAAAGTCTTACGTACTTTCTCTTAGGATTAATAATTGGGTACATGCATTAAGTGCATTTTTGGCTCTAGGGAAATAAGATATGTGGAACCAATTTTAGGTAGTTTATGCCCGTTTTTATATGTTTTCATGTCCTAGTTATGTTTAAATTTGTATTCAGGTCTGTTTTTTTTTTTACCTGTGCGATGAATTGGACGGAGTGGTCAACGCCAAGGGCATGTCCTTAGATTATGTGCGCGAATGCACTGATATGTGTACTTAATTTTCTTTTCCTTTTTCACCTGTTGAAGTATTGTGTGTCTTGAAACGGTTATAGCTCTGATATGGCTCTACGCAGTCGGTTGGGTTTTAAACAAAAATAACAACAACAGTAACAACCCACAACATAAAAACTGGCCTGTTAAGTTGGCTGCTGATTTTAATATTCCAAACATTCTGTGATGTCAGCTTAGTGTTTCATTGG
>JAPXFY010000034.1:2326007-2336007 GCA_030674185.1 Monoplex corrugatus
GTGCCATTTTGTTTTGTGTCATTTTGTTTTTTTTCATTTTGTTTTGTGTCATTTTGTTTTGTGTCATTTTGTTTGTCATTTTGTTTTGTGTCATTTTTTGTGTCATTTTGTTTTGTGTCATTTTGTTTTGTGCCATTTTGATTGATTTTGTTTTGTTTTGTTATGGGTGGGGTTGGAGACTTAGAGGGGGGGGGTGGTGGTGCTGGAAGTACAGCGCAGGTATACACGTTTTGTGTTTTACCTAATGTCATTTTTGAACAAATGTTATTTGAAATTCGTTGCTGATATCTATTTCAGACAGTATGGACAAATAATTTGCTGTGTGTACATTGACTTATGAAAGAAAAATATTACTTGTATAGTGTTGAGTGTCTTTGACCATGGACCTTTGTTTCCCTGATTTTTTTTTCTTCTGCTTCTTCTTTGTTTCTGTTTTGCCATGTTTTGTCCTTTCTGTCTTTTGTTGTTACTTTTCTAGTTTTTTTTTTCTTTGTCTTTCGTCGTTTTCTTCCGCTTCATTTTGTTTTTATTCTCTTCTTTGTTTTTATTCTTCTTCTCCTTCTTTTCCAGTATCGTCGTCATCGTCATCATTATCATCATCATCATCGTCATCCTCCTCCTTCTCCTCCTCCTCCTCCTCATCATCATCATCATCATGATCATCATCTCCTTTTTTTTCTTTCTCTTCATCTTCTTCTCCTTATTCTTCTTCTTCCTCCTCCTTCTCCTCCTCCTCCTTCTTCTTATTCTTCTCCTTCTTCTTCTGCGACGTATTCTTCTTTTCTTTTCTTCTTGTTCTTCGTCTTCCTCTTCTTCTCCTTCTTCCATTTCTCCTGTTCTTTTCTTTTTCTTCTTCTGCTTCTTCCTTTCCTCATCTACTCTTTCCACTTCACTACTCTCTCACTCTCTCCCCCTCTGTCTCTGTCTCTCTGTGTCTGTGTGTGTGCGTCTCTCTCTCACTCACTATCTCTCTCTCTCTCTCTCACTCACTCTCTCTGTGTCTCACTCACACTCTCTATCTCACTCATTCTCTCTCTCTCTCTCTGTCTCTCTCCCCGTCTCTCTCTTTCTTTCTTTTTGTCTCTTCCTCTCTCTCTCTCTCTGTCTGTCTGTATGTCTGTCTCTGTGTCTGTCTGTCTGTCTCTTTCTGTCTCTCTCTCTCTCTCTCTTTCTGTCTCTTTCTGTCTCTCTCTTTGTCTCTCTTTGTCTCTCGCTCTCTGTCTCGCTCTCTCTCTCTCTCGCTCTTTCTTTGTCTTACCGTCTGTCATTGTTTATTTGTGTAATTCTGCTTGTTTATTCGCCAGATCCTGTATCAACAATGTATTTTGGGTTGTATGTTGGAAGTTTTTAAATGTGGATCTTCAGTTTTCTTCAAAAACGTTTTCTTTTTAATGAATGAACAAATTGCTTGTTAATGTGACTCATTACCATTTTGAGTCGCACTATTTGGATGTTTCTTTCCATTTATGGACGCCTAAGCTGAAACATAGCTAGGAAACAATTCTTTTGAGTTCAAGATGTGTGTGTGTGTGTGTGTGAGAGAGAGAGAGAGAGAGAGAGTGTGTGTGTGTGTGTGTGTGTGTGTGTGTGTGTGTGTGTGTGTGTGTGTGTGTGTGTGTGTGTGTGTGTGAAGGGGGGTAGGGAGAAGATTTGGGTTTCAGTGTATTCCAGTATGTGATACAGTTTGGGGCTTCTGTGCACTACCGGAAATCTGACGGAAATGCCTATACACTATCGTCAAACAAAAATGTTAAGATGAATTAATAAAGGAATACATTAAGAAATGAATAAAATAGTTTAGTTATTAACTTTTGGGGGCATTTTATGTGACACACTTACAGAAATTTTCGTCTGGTGGTTGTCGTAAGATTCTTTATTTAAAGTGGTACGGAATGTGTATACAGCATACATAATTCAAAGAGCCCAGACGACAGAATCAGCCATGATGACGACATCAAGAACATCAAGAACATCAAGAACAACAGCTACAGCAACAACAGCAACACCGTCAAAACTAACGTCACCATCCAACAACAACAACAATGATAACAACAGCAATAACACTGCGACCCACCACCACCATCAACAACAACAACAACTCAAAAACAAATATTACAACCACGACAACAAGTATAAAATCGTTACCAAAACAACAATGGCAACAACAACAACAACGTAACTTCGTCACCAACCTAACTTTCGCCTCCAATAACAACAACAGCAATAACAAAACAAAACACCATCAACAACAAACTCAACAAATACTGCACATCCGCAGTCAGAGATCAGAGATCAATACTATGTGATGATAATGTTGTTTTTTTATATTATTATTATTACCGTGAAACTGTCAGTCACGTGTTGCTATAGCAAATCAACAAACGAGATCGAAACCAGACTCCTGAAAGTAAACATTCCAGGTCATCACCTACTCTAGTCCTGAAGCGCCCCAACATTCCTATTCACCATATGTGCCCTGTCACATGGCGTTGACGATCATGGCGCTCTATGTGTATCTATCACTTGTTGCCACAAGCACATCTTTCTTGCTGAAACTTCCTTGCTGCTTCGTCCAGTGGGAGGAGAAAAATAACTTGTTCTGGATTGTTTAGAGAATCTGACTACAGTACGACCCACCATTTGGCCCAACAAGCCGATGACAAAACTGTCACGTGGAGCTGAAGCAAAAAGCAGACAAAGGAGTCCATTGATGGATAGTGTTTCGCGTCACAACAGGAAAGCTGGAGGGAAGGAGAACACCAGGTAGACCCAGGGAGAAAATAATGGACGGTCTTGCAGTGTGGCTGAGGACAGAGAGGGTGGGAGATGTACTTGCAGCGACAAGGGATAGATTCGTGTGGAGGGCCATGATCGCCAACGTCATGCGGCAGGGCACATCATGATGATGATGATGATGATGATGATGATGATGATGATGATGATGATGATGATGATGATGATGATGATGATGATGATCGACTGATGATGATGATGATGATGATGATGATGTGTGGAGTGTGGTGATGAGATGATGTGATGACGATGTGACATGGCACGTCTCCACTTCAAGCCTTCCAGGTCGTTGCTGACCGTCATCCCTTTTCCCTTGTAACATCCTTGATCCAGGGGGTAGGGTTGGGCAGGGGGGGTGGGGGGCAGGGGGGGTTTACAAAGGGACAGATGAAAGAAGGAAATTACTGCTCTCTGTTTGATTAATTTCAATTACTTGTTTTTTTTTTTATTTTTTTTTGTTTTTTTTTGCTGAATGTCATTTTGTTAGTTCCTTATGACCATGATGACTTTTGTTGTGTTTTGTTTCCCTGTAATAAACCAGTTAAAAATGTATTAATGTTGTGGTACTGTTGATCTGTTAACAAAAAACGTCCGAAGGTGCTGGATGGTTTTGGTTTACGACGGTGTGTGTGTGTGTGTGTGTGTGTGTGTGTGTGTGTGTGTGTGTGTGTGTGTGTGTGTGTGTGTGTGTTGTGTGTGTATGTGTGTGTGTTGTGTGTGTGTGTGTGTGTGTGTGTGTGTGTGTTCTGTGTGTGTGTCTGTGTGGTGTGTGTGGTCTGTGTGTGTGGTGTAGTGTGTGGTGTCTGTGTGTGTGTGTGCGCGCGCATGTGTGTGTGTGTAGTGTGTGTGTGTGTGTGTGTGTGTGTATGTGAGAGAGTGTATGTGTGTGTGTGTTGTGAGTGTACATGTATGTGTGTGTGTTGTGAGTGTATGTGTGTGTATGTTGTGTATGTGTGTGTGTTTGTGTGTGTTTGTGTGTGTATGTGTGCGTGTGTGTTGTGGGTAGGTTTGTGTGTTTGTGTGTGTGTTGTGTGTGTGTGTGTATGTGTGTGTGTGTTTGTGTGTGTGTGTGTGTGTGTGTTGTGTGTGTTGTGTGTGTGTGTGTGTGTAGTGTGTGTGGGGTATGTGCGTGTGCGTTGTTGTGTATGTGTGTGCGGTGCGTGCGTGTGTGTGTGTGTGTGTGTGTAGTATGTGTGTGTGTGTGTGTGTGCTGTGTGTTGTTTGTGTGTGTGTGTGTGTTGTGTGTGTGTGTGTGTTGTTATGTGCGTGTGCGTTTGTGTGTGTAGTGTGTGTGTGTGTGGTGCGTGTGTGTGTGTGGTGGTGTGTGTGTGTGTGTGTGTGTGTGTGTGTGTTGTGTGTGTATTTGTGTGTGTGTCGTTGTCGCCTTGTAAGCTATTATATGAGAATTGTGTGTGTGTGTGTGTGTGTGTGTGGTGTGTGTGTTGTGTGTGTGTGTTGGTATGTGTGTGGTGTGTGTGTGTGCTGTGTCTGTGTGTTGTAGTTATGTGTGTGATGTGTGTGTCGTGTGTATGTGTGATGGGTGTGTGTGTTTTGTGTGTGTGTGTGTGTGTGTGTGTTGTGTGTGTGTGTGTGTGTGTGTGTGTGTGGTTTTGTGTGTGTGTGTGTGTGTGTGTTGTGTGTGTGTGTGGTGGTGTGTTGTAGTGTGCTGTGTGGTGTTAGTTGTGTGTTCTGTGTCATTGTGTTATTGTGGTTGACATTTAAGATCTTAGTTGTTGTCAGGTTATACGGGGAATGAGGCAGTATTTTTCATTTGTCTGTTTGTTTGTTTGTTTGTCAGAACAAAGCCTACATTAAACCTAACTTTCTTTTTTTTTTAACTTGTATTCATTTTCAAATATATAGCTTTTACAAAACATCTTGAAATGTACACGATGCATAATCAACAGATCAACAAAATGTAGAAAGAAAAAAAGCATACATATTCATTGGAATAATGTATATATGCATAAATACATTTACATATCCGTACACAAAAAAACACAAAAAACATACATATATATATAGATATACATATGTATTCAGACACACATATACATATGCATACACACATCTGCATATACACCCATACATATTCATACATACATACACAAACACACAAACACATACATATACACATACACGTACATACATGTACATACACCCATATATATACACATACAATCACAAACATACATATATGCATACACATACAAACATACACGTACACACATAGACACATACATACACATACACAAACACATCTCGTCGGCCTCTCTACATCTCAGGAGATGATAGTCTGCACCAGGAGGCGTTGTGGTCATGACGTGCACTTTCTGCTGTGGCTGTGCAGGCCAATTCTTGAGTGGCAAACACATATTTACACACATATACATAAATAATAATAATAATTGCAATATTTATATAGCGCAAAATCTTGATAAAATCAAATCTAAGCGCTGAAACAGACACACACGCACGCACGCACGCACACACACGCACGACACACATACACACACATACGCACACACACACACACACACACACACACACACACACACACACACACACACACACACACGCATGGCTACAAATGGGGAGAAAGAATAAAAGCAATAAAAGCAAGAATAAAAGCAATGGAAAACCACAGAGAGCACACCTTACACAATTATATATTATAAAAATGTGATTCCCCTCCGAGCGGAGACAGGCTGCAGGGGGGGGGGGGGGGGGGGGGGGGGGGTTTGAGTGAGGTCAGGATTTTATGCAGAGGAGAAAAGGTGAGTTTTGAGAGCGGACTTGAAGGAGACAAATATACATACATAAAAACCTAACTTTCAATACAACTATACAGCGTGGCAGGAATAATTCAATATTTTTAATTGTTTGTTGTCAGAATGAAATCCACATTTCAGAACATGGCAAATGAGGAAGCAGTTTAATGTGTTGTGTACACTGAGTTCAAGCAGTCTTATAACTATTTATTATTTTTTGTATTCTGTTTTAAATTCATCATAAATTAGCCTTCAATATGTTTTATGTATTGTTTTCATGCAGTCTGAAAATCCACTGTGTTCAGGGAAACAGAAATAAGATTACTGGAAATCGAAAAATATCAATACAAAAAGCTCCAATAAATCAGGAAACCTACAAGAAGACCCTGGATTAAAGGTTGGAGGGAAAATGATAAACAACATTCGGTACGCAGATGACACCGTGCTAATTGCAGAAAATGAAAGGGACCTACAAAACCTTGTGAATATACTAGAAACAGAAAGCAAAGGTAAGGGGTTGGAACTAAACAGCAGGAAGACTGAAGTCATGGTGATCAGTAAAAAACATGAAATCCCCTCATGCAAAATAACAGCAAATGGCACAACCTTGACACAGGTTAGTAAGTTCAAATACCTGGGAACGGTCATTTCATCAGACGGCAGATGCACATCAGAAATAGCTGGCAGAATCGGCCAAGCCAAAACAGCATTCAAGAAGATCACAAGCATTCTTACCAACAAATGCCTATCAATTAACATCAAAAAGAGAGTCCTTGAATGTTATATAGAACCAATACTGTTGTACGGATGCGAGGTGTGGACAGTCAGCAAGCAAAGCCAGAGCAGGATCGAGGCAGCCGAGATGTGGTTTCTCAGGAGAATGTTGAGAGTTCCATGGACAGCTAAGAAAACAAACGAGACAGTCTTGATGGAGGCAGACACAAGTAGATCACTCATAAGGAAGATTAAGAAAAGACAGGTAACATTTATAGGCCATTTTATGAGGAAGGGGGAATTGGAGCACCTGGTCACAACGGGAAAGCTGGAGGGAAAGAGAGCACCAGGTAGACCCAGGGAGAGAATGCTGGACGGACTTGCAGAGTGGTTGGGGATGAGGAGGGTAGGGGAGATGCTGGGGGCAACGAGAGATAGAGATGGATGGAAGTCCATGATCGCCAACGCCATGCGGCAGGGCACCTGATGATGATGATGATGATGATGATGAAATCAGGAAAATGACATAATATCAAGGACTCGCCAACACACATTTCCTCCTCTTCCTCCCCCCCCCCCCCCTCCCAATTTCTATGAAGTATTTAGAAGATTAGGACATGGCATATTAAAACAGAACAGACAAGGGACGTGTCAATCAAACATGTTAAAGTCACAGAGATAAAATAGAACATATTTCCATTAAAGAGATTTGAAAATTGATGTTGAAAAGCTGAAGAATTTGTTTAAAAAAAAAAGTATAAAAAGAAAAAAAAAAAAAAACAAACAAAAAAAGGAAAGAAAGAGAAAACACTTGCCCCGAAATGGATCACCATCATCATCATCATCATCAGGTGCCCTGCCGCATGGCGTTGGCGACCATGGACTTCCAACCATCTCTATCTCTCGTTGCCCCCAGCAAAATGGATATCACTTCACAAATGTGTTGTTAGGATTGTTACATCTATAATAATAATAATCAATATTGAAAGAAAAGAATAGAACAAAAAAGGAAAGGAGATCATTGGTGGCAATCAACCCACCATTTGCCCAGGAATAATAATCCCACTTTGACAGAGTTCAGGTGGACTTGACGTAATGAGGACATTTGTTCTTGATCCTGATTCTTCATCTTGGCATGAAGATAGAAAAACAATCCAACAACACGATAGTGAATCATTGCACTTGTTCACTGACACATGGCTGCAAAACCAAAACCAAAACCAAAAACGAAAATAGTGTTTGATTGATTGTGTGACTGCAATCCCTACTCCTGTTTGAGTGGAATGGAAAGAGGGAAGACTGGGTGATAGAATTCATTGTCCTGTAATCATCAGCATCCTTAAACCTTCTCCCTTTTCTTTGATCTAACAAAGGGTGTCTGATAGTATATTGAAAATGTCTGTTTTTGTCAGAAGAAAAAAAAAAGAGAGAGAGAGAGAGACAGAGAGAGACAGAGAGACAGAGAAGACAGAAGAGACAGAGAGACAGAGACAGGAGAGACAGAGAGACAGAGAGAGACAGAGAGAGAGAGACAGAAGAGAGAACAGAGAGAGACAGAGAGAGAGAGACAGAGACAGAGAGAGAAGAGACAGAGAGAGAGAGACGAGACAGAGAGAGAGAGAGACAGAGACAGAGAGAGACAGAGAGAGACAGAGGAGACAGAGAGACAGAAGAGAGAGACAGAGACAGAGAGAGACAGAGACAGAGAGAGACAGAGACAGAGACAGAGAGACAGACAGAGACAGACAGAGACAGAGAGACAGAGACAGGGAGAGACAGAGAGACAGAGACAGGGAGAGACAGAGAGACAGAGACACAGAGAGAGAGAGAGAACCCGATCAGAAGATGGTAGATTAAAAAGTGAACAGAGAAAGGGAATGTTAAACGGAAATCTGCAAGTCATGGAGACATGGAGAACATATGACTTTTTGAGAGATATAAAAGTTGGTCTTGAAATGCTAAAGATCACGTTTAGAAATTGCCCAGTAAAAGACATCATTTTACAGACTTACTGTGATGGGCATGACGTCTGGTATGATAATAAATACTGAAAGGAAGAAATAAAAAACAAAACAAAACAAAAGAAAAAAATCATGCCCAAAATGACCCATTTGTTATCCGTGCACTGTTTCCTGCAAATGATGATCTCAACTTGACAGAGTTCTGATTAACCTGGCACAATAAGAACTTTCTGTCATCATGTGACATCTACAATAACAATAAGTATTGAAAGAAAGGAACAAAAACAAAAAGGAAAACATTCATACCTAAAATCATCGTTCTAAAAAAAACAGAAAGAAAAACAAACCAAAAAATAAACATTGTTTTCTGTCACAATGTAAAGATGTAAGGTGACTGGCAGTGTCTTGCAGTTTATGCAGGTTCGTGAAGATCTAGCAGTCGATCGTTCTTCTCAGAGACAGAATACACCAATCCAGGTTAAACGAAAATGATCCTTTATTTGAAGAACGAATGAAATACAACAGGAACTGGGTAAAACTTCACACATCCAATGCACCACTCCTGGTTTGCAGAATTATTTTTCCTCAGTCCTCGAATCTTAGCAACTCCACAAATCTACAGCAACTTCTCTGTCTCTGACTGCAGGCTTACACTTCAACTCTTTCGATCGCTCCCTCTCTCTCTACCCACATTCATGCTTTATTTATAACATCACGGACAGTTCCACAATATTCTCGGCTTTTCCCTAGATTTTCAGCCAATCATAGCAGCATTCGACATTTTTTCCTTTCTGGAATGTTCTGTAGTTCTAGCCAATCACTGTACAGGTTAAATTTGTTTACGATTTCTGGAACATTCTAGAAAGATCTAAGGTATTCTACATTTTTCTTGTCATTTCTATATTGTTCCAAAGGATTCTACATATTTCCATACAGCGAAATCAAACTTAAACATATATTTTCAGTGTTAGCATAAACCAAAACAAATATTCTCGATTCATTATTGAGTGAAACACAAACCAATCTTCAAGAACGAACAGCGGAGAATATCTGAATCGACAGGCACATTTTGACGTCACACTTCTCTTGTCGGCCTTTACACTTTCACATTGAGTTTCTCTTTTTGGAATGTAACATTTTCCAAAAATTACGTTTCCACCTAGGCCTAGTTCAGATTGTTCAGACGTAAAGATAACGTGCTCTCTTCATGAGCAAGCTTTTTCATTTAGACTCACATTTAATAGAGGCAATCCAATAACCATATTATGAATCATTGGACTTGTCCACTGACACATGACTGCAAAACCAAGAACCAAGATGGAAACGATGTTTGATCGATTGTGTGACTAAATCACTCCTACCCCCTTTCCTGTTTGAGTGGAATAAAAGAGTTAAGGCTGTGTGGTTAAATTCATTGCCCTGAAATCATCAGCAGCCATTTTTGGTACAGTTAGTTTATGTTTCAAAGAGCCAGGATTGTAAGGAGTGCAGTATTGTGCTGCAGGACATTCCATTAGAAAGTTCCTCTTTCTGTGGTTTAGCACAGGCCGACTGGTATCACATAAATATTTGTTTTTATCAGAGGACAGAGAGAGAAAAAATGAGAGAGAGTTGGGGGGGGGGAAGAAACAGAGAAAGAGAGAATGAGAGAGCGAGTGCAAGCAAAAGAGAGAAAGAGAGAGAGGGGGGAGAGCGAAAGAAAGAGAGAGGGATTGAGAGAGAGAAAGAGAAAGAGAGAGAGATATATACAGAGAGAAAAAG